>JAQIWD010000827.1:0-16606 GCA_034694825.1 Anurida granaria
ATTCGTTCCCGAGGTGACATCAGCATCTCCCTGATCATCGCTTCATTCCAGTCTTCGGAGTCTCCGGAAACCATAGGGTCACTGATCGAGAAATCCAGAGGGGTTGGGGTTGTTGGTGAGAGTAGGTGGGTGGAATTACGGCAGAGTGCAAATTGTCCCTGTCACCCACAATAAAAATCAAAAGGTTGGAATTAGCTGCAAGCGTTTGTTAAAATATGCGTATGCGTAATGTGCAAAATTGAAACTTACCACTCAGAATAGCTCAAGTTCCTATAACGGGAACTGGATGAAGTCGTCTCAAAAATTGTACTCGCAGATTTGAGTATCCTCAGGGTCAAACTCGATCCTTATTTGTATCGGAAAAGTCATCATGTCGTGTGGTTCCGTCATCATCGAACTGTTACGAGAAACATCAAAGCAATATTAAGAAAGATATTAAGGAAATAAAAAGTTAGAGGTAAGTACAGCTGGAGTTTCTTACCCTATGTCAAGGTCAAGGTCATCGTGAATACGGAATGGGAATTCTCCGACATCACCTTCATGTTGCTGAAAATCCATTGCTGCACAAGGGCCCAAAATGGACCTTCCCTTTGTGTCGAACTACAAACCGAAACAGGTGATATTTAACTCACACTCCTAAAATGCATCGCTGGTTACAATAATTAATTGGTTCCAGTGAACCATGGACTTACCAGATTGCTGCCAAAGTAAGCACTGCATGATCGCCGTTGATTTCGAATAAAATACGAAACAATTCCCGGATCAAAGAATCGATATCTGTTTGCTCCAGCGACCGGACAAAGAATGCGGAAGAACAAAGAAGTCTTTGTTTCCAGGGGCGCCGCTTTGGGAGTTTGGGATTGGTTGAGTTTGAAAGTTCGCTCCCCTTTCTCCTCCACCTCGTGAATATATGAGATCCGATTGGTTGTCCCAAGGTCAATGCTGCGATTGGTCGAGCCCTCCCTTCACTTTGAGCTAACACGTATTTGTCTCATGCATTCCTTTGTTTGGAGTTCTGGGCCTTTCGTTCGGGGTTCGGCCGGTGCATTTTCTGCACTCAGCCTCCGGCCTCCTCCTCCTCATTGGCTGGCAAGAAACACATGCGGAGATTCATCAGAAGTCCGAGTTGAGAAACCTGCGCAGAATATGGAACAAAAGCCATGCCTACACATTTTCAATATAAAAAAATAATTAAATAGCACTTGTTCAACAGCGAGGAGTTTAGGGATCATAGTCGCATTTATTTAATTTTTTTAAAGTAGAGAGAAATGTAAACGGAGAAATCGCATCTTTTAACTTTCGGATAGCAACTAAAACAATTGGCGTTGAGTTTTTCCGCCTTGACCGTTGGTGAATGTTTGTTTAATTTCAAGTTCACATATTCACCTACCTCAAAATTATTTTTTAATGCGACTGGCATACTTGAGAACTCATTTACAGTTTCTGACTATAATTCGTATGCTAATCTGAGTTCAAAGTATACCGTATATTTTAGAAATAATATCAAATATACCGTATATACATATATTATACTTATATTTCTGTTTCGTATATTACGATTATTCGTGCAATTTTCCCACATACACCTTCATCTATTTTATGTAATAATATATGATTTCATTTATTTCCCCATTGTATTGTGAATTTTTTTTAATGTTGGGTGAGACCCAAAATTAGAAATTCAGACTTTCGAACAAGGATTGGACGAGAGTAAGGCCTCGGACTTAGAGATATCCCTTGAAGTACATCCGACCAGAGCACTGCTTTCAATCCTCCTTGTAACAACACTAATGGAATATAAAAGCATAAAGAATTCTTAGGAAGATGGAACCCCGCGTTATGTCCCAATGTAATTAGAACCAAAAATCGCTTCAATGCCCCTAAGCACTTAAGGGATTTAGTTTCAAATCCAAACGTTACACCACTTGACGTCGCATACCACCCAAAATTCATTCATAGATTTTTTTTTTACCATCGATGAATATGCAATGCATACAAGGAAGATGACGACGGACGTCAAGTATTTGTCAATACCAGCAACTATTAGTTTAAAACAGGCTTTTAGGTTTTGAAATGTGCTTGCGTAGTTCTAAATTTCATGTTACCTTGATCTAGTTCTAGTGAAGGTCCCCAGATTGTTAACGGCATATACAATAACTAGCCATATCAGTATATTTTGTTATACAGCAGGAAATGTGTTGTGGTATACTAATATAGGAAAGTGATAAATTTAAACTTATTACCAAGTGAACGGGCGGAAACGGATATGATTAATCGTGACGTCCGATTGTATCGTAATTCGACGTACTTCAAAAAATAGAAACAAATTAAAACCCAAAGACAAAAATGTTGTGGTCCATCACTATTTCTACCTGGTAGGCTGAAGTTAGCTGCAGCGTATAAACAACTGGAAGGTAGAGGTAGGCAATTGACAAAGTCATTAGGATACTTGCATAGTAGTTGGTAACCACGCCGTAAAAGTAGACCTCCGCTGGATTAAGGAGCGTGATTGCACTCACGAAACTAGAATATCAATTTGACCCTGTAGTTTAAATATAAATAGGTATAAACCAAATTTAAATTAAACAAAGAGTCCAATGACATGCACATGACGGAAATTGTCACCGGGAAAATTGACATCTGCCGCCCTGCCATAAGAAGACTCCAATTCCCATGGAGAATGCCAAAACGGCACCAAACACGAGTATTCCGGGTATTGGAACAACCGTGCAAAATTTTATTTTGAGGAATCTTCCATTACTACCAACAAACGTTTGATTTCACCCTATATGTGCGAAGAATGCTGTGCTAAATTTAGCCCACAAAGGTGGGTTATGGCGGACAAAAATTAACTTTTTCTTTAACTTTTAAGTGAAAATCCTTGCGAATTTCAACTTGGTGGAACTCTCCCTAAAATTAATCTAAAACCACACGTGCAATTTAGCATCTACTACACCAAAAAATAGCACCAATTGGAATAACAAGGGAAACTAGCATGGGTATTTCATTTAGGTTCCTGATTACGAATATATCAGAGGATAATGAAAATTGGGCTCTAACCTTGTCAATCATTAAGGATTTTATTAATTAATTTGAACTTGGCTTCATTCTATCAAAAATTTTGTTCACTAAAAATAAAATTTTAATTACCGAATTATCCACATCAATATTTATGGTAGCATGCCAAAAATCTTTTCTGGAGGTAATTGAATCAAATTCGAGAGAACGGCAACCCGGGCTGGTTTGGGATAATAATTCAAAAATTCTGCAAAAAATTATTAAGAATCGCCGTCGCGTCATACTTTTATTTTCAGCGCTTTTTAAAATTCCACCACAGATATATTTTAATCCGTTTTCATTTGGGATGTTTTCAATATAACAAACAATTGTATTTCCTAATATTATTTTTCTGTTACATCAAGCTCTATACTCCTCTCCAAATGTACCTTACCGGTTACCATTACCCAAAGTTTTAATACGGGAGGACTCAAATATTTCGAGTGGACCCTTCTAGGAACCGAGTTTGAAAATATGTTGATACTGATACTGAAGATTAATCCTAATACAATGGTGCTTATTACTATGATTGCAGATTGCCAAAAGAAAGAAGTTGCAAATAGATTATCCAGTCCGTGTAATTCTTTGTTCCAGTCCTTCCAGTTTGCATTGTCCATTTCACGCTTGAGTAAAACGGCCGTGGGTTTGTTGCATTAATAGCGGAACACCCATCTATCCTAAGCGGCAATTTCTGATTTGGAAGTCGCCCAGCATTTCCTGCTACTACTGTTCCGATGCCCAGAAATAGAGTAATCCCAATGGACGGAATGATGGCAAGCATGGATCCCTTCAAATTAAAGCAACCATGTTCGTTAAAAAGTATTTGTAGTCATTCACATTAGCAACAAGGGGGCTGTAACTCACCAGAGTGTTTGCCCAGGGAAAAAACATTCCCAACGTAAAAATGCCTACAACTGGACCCAAAAACGTTGCATGAAGAAGGGATGAAAACTGAGAATACAATCAGGTGCAATTAAACTAAGACCAATCCATTAAAAATTTTCCCATCCTTACCTGAATAATACTCCCCACTGAAGCAATTTCAAAAATCAACGCGAAACTGATGAGCCCATATACAACTGAAATTAATTTTGAGAGACGACCGAGTTGCTTGTCTGAAAGGTCAGAGTACCAGGCTTTTACAAAGTCCTCAACAATTATGGCTGGTAGGGCGTTAAGTGCGCTGGAGACTGAACTGATACAAGTAATTCATTCATTTGAATTCATACTTCCGCATGCGTAATCTTCATAGTTAATGACTTACCTCAAACTTCCACAAGTTAGTCCTGCAACCAAGAGTCCTGGAATGCCTGGAATCTTTCCCAATACTTCCATCACAAAAAATGGCAAGAGTTGATCTGGTGAGCTCACCGCCTGAAGTACAAATTGAATTAACTTTATTGCCTTTACTTTTATTATTATTAAAGTAAAGACATATGAAATGTTTTTCACTTTTGTGGTAACTGGGTTACAACGGTGGTAGTTGGCTACTAGGATGAGGAGTCCTAGAATTGTACAAAGGACTACTACTGCAATGAGACCAATCAAATTGTAGAATAGGATCTCAATAGATTAGACGGAAAATTCCAACTGTGTAAATCTAAAATTTTGCCAATTTTTTGTTTACTCACAGCCTCGCTTGCCTCAGCGTTGGAACTGATAGATAGCGCTGAATCTGGGCCTGAGTGCCAATATACAGAAGAATAAACATGAAATAGCTTACAAAAACTCCTGTCCATAAGCTATATCTCGTACGATAGTCTGGGTCAAAACTAAAAAAACGTAAAGCAAGCGATACAAGAACGAAATGTGAGGGAAGAATATTTTCCGTCTAACTTGTAAAAATTGATCCTTCCAGTCTCTTGAGCTGATTTCCATACAAAGTCAAGCCCTCCTACTTCAATCACTCCGCCCACAATTAGGGCAATCAGTGAGCCAAACATTACAATTCCTTGCAGTACATCCGACCAGAGCACTGCATTCAGTCCTTGTCCTAACTTGAATTCAGCTCAAGAAATGTTGTGAACCAACTTCACGTGGTTCCCACAGAAAAGAACCAAAATCTATTACATAAAATTCGTTGACGTACGATTGAGGAATATGCGATGCATACAAGAAATATTATCACGGATGTCCAGTATTTATCAATTCCAGCGACTATTTAGTTAAAAACAAAGTTAGATTTGAAATGTACTTTATTGAATTATATTTTTACCTTGATCCAGTGCCAGGGATGGTCCCCAGATTGTTAACGGCATATACAATAACTAGCCATATTAATACGTTTTGAAAACTGTGGCATGCATAGCAATATAAAATTATAGTAAAGTGATATTTAAGCTTACCAGATGAACAATGGCAGAAACAGATACGATTAATCGTGACGTCCGATTAAATCGTAATTCGACGTACTTAAAAGAGAAATAAATTAATTGAAATCCAAACGGGAAAATGTAAAAGTCATGCATAAATTAGACCGTTCCACCTGATAGGCTGAAGTTAGTTGTAACTTATAAAATACTGGAAGGTAGAGGTAGACAATTGACAAGGTCATTAGGATAAAGCCCAAAGGTAAGTAGTTGGCAACCACACCGTAAAAGTAGACTTCAACTGGAGTACCGAGGAGCGTAATTGCACTCACGAAACTACGAAGTCAATTTGACCCTCGAAATTAAAATGGAACAACCGTGAATAATTTAATTTTGAGGGATCAACCATTTCGAAAAAACGATGCCTTTAATTGGTTTCAAACTTCCGTTGGAAAAATGTAGAGGTAAACTGGTTGATGAAAGTAAATACAAAATGGCAAAATAGGTCCAAAAAATAATCAAGCGTTTCTTTACAGAAAGGAACTTTACGAATTTCAACTTGTTCTTCAGTCGTCCTTAAAATCAAGCTTCAGTTTGCACGTGTATCTTTTTCTTATAAACAAAAAAGTAGAGTGTGTGAGATAACATTTTAGATCCCTGACCGCGAATTTCGCTAAGGTTAATGAAAACTAGTTTCTTGGCTTGTCAATCATCATAACATGTAATGATAATCAATTTCAACTTTAAAGTTTAATTTTATCGAATCCAATATTGGCCAATAAATTTAGTCAATAAAACCAATTTTAGAATGCGCATCATCGAAATATAATAATTTATGACTGCCCAAAATATTCTTGGAAAAATGTCTGAAACAGAATGAAACTCAACGGGAAGACCTCCGGCTCCGAGCAGAATTATCAGTTAAAATTTTAATCTCTCAAACAATTTTTAAAGAACTTGTTAATACGTCTCTATATGAACACATTCGACCCAACACATTAAATTAAATAATTAGGTTTAAGTAGATAGGTGGTCCAACGCAGTTAGAACAGTTGGGGCTCGCCCTATAACTGATGTGGAAGGAATACGTAAAATTAAATAAATTATATAAAATCGCAAGCTATGACATGCGATGCTGCCTCTTTGTGTCGGTTGTCCTTGGCGGGACGAGGTGTAATTCGGCAATTTATGTCGAGCACTCCGAATAAGTTGCCTCTGAACAATAGGAATGCGGGTAGTGTTCGTTTTTTTCCTTTCTTTTACCTTCAGACCATCCCCACTCCAACGCTAGACGCATATTTTCTAGAAGTTAAAAGGAATGGGCGTGTGAATGCAAGTTCATTAGATATATCATGTAAGTGGGCTCTTCTCTGGTTCATTCTTTGCTTTGCAAAATTTACAAAAAGGAGGGGAGGGAACCAAAAATGGCAAGTTGAGACAGACGGTACAATGTGACCTCCGTAGTTTCTTTTTCATTTAATGCATTTTACTCAGAATTTAAGTGTCTTCCAGGGTTGGTTGGACTTGGGGTTTACGCATCAGCGTAATAGGACGCATTTTTATGTCTTAAAATGGCAATAAAAAGTCCATGAAATGTTCGTCTGGAGGGCAGCAGGGGACGTGGAACAAAAAATATCGGGAAATATTTCCGACGCTTTCAGCCTACCACCACTACTGTAAGATTTTCTCCACCGAGTTCAGCGTCGTCGTCGTGGAAGCATTTTCCCTGAAAGTTCAGCTTACTATCCCAGTTTGTGGCAGTTGGGTGTGTTCCAAGAAGGGAAAGATAGTAATAGGGGCCTGGTCACAGTAATAGTACATGCAGCACCAAATCCAACAGAAATTTTAGCACACCCAGGCGGAATAGGAAAATTCGATCAGTTTGGCAAATAGTGTGAGACCACAAGGAGATTCGCAAGAGATTATCAAGTTTCCAGATATATTTCCACCACTGCGATATTAATATAACCACATCGTAAACTCCCTAAAGTATTGCGTTCACATCGGTCAGTGACTATAGTTTGCAGTTTAAGTAAACCTTGTAAAAGTTTTTGTTTTAAAAAAGGGTGCAATAAAGAAACTACACGTGCGTGATGGTTAAAACGTTTCCACTGTTGCCACGCCCCTAACTTAAATGTGGGTGTGGCAACAGTGAAAGATCTTAATTAACTAAATTGCATTAATTTTGAATGGTTAATTAATTGACACTTTTAATTGCCCCTTTGGTTGAATAGGAAAATGCCAGCAGACACTGAGGATATTTTGCAATGGGAGAAAGCAGCCGCTTGTTGCTGGTCTTGGGGCTTCGTTTGGTACAAAAGAGGGTGTGGCTCGGACTGTGGGATCAATTGCCTCCTGGGCATCTGCTGCGGGATGTGCTGCGTCAATATTTGCCACGCCTGCAAGTATGTTGGGGAAGAACCGGAACCAACAGCTCCTGCCGCTGGGTCAGGGGTCATTTCGAGGCAGCCATTGTGAGGAACCAAACCAAACCACTTTTGCCACCGCTCTCTGCTTTCATCACAAATTTTGTGATTAATAACAAAATAATATGAGTGTCCGTGTAATTTCCTTACGTCCAATCAAATAGCCTTGCCCAGAGATCTTTTATGAAAAAAAAATATTGTTAAATGTTTCTGCTAGCTAGTAATACGCTTCGACTTTTTTGGAAATTCAACTCACAAAGCACATGGTACAAGAACTTTTTTTTTTCCTTTTTTAAAAAGCAAGGTTAGCATCTATTTTCCTCATCTTCAAATGCAATTTAATTCTTTACATGCCGAAACTATAAATTAACTACTGGCAATATTAGAGCAGCTTTTACCAACAATCTTATTTTATGACACTTGTGAAATTAAATAAAGGAGCTTCGTATTGTGTTCATTGTTGCAAAAAATATTGTTCATCAATACCTTAAAATTGGTTGTAGTTTCTAAAGTTAGTTTTGTAAAGGAACTTTTATGGGAATCTTGGAGTCACGAGTGCGTGGTATGGTTTTGGCGAGAGCGTGAATCCTAAAACTGCCTTCATTACGGCTGGAGTATGTTTTGGCGACTGCTCAAACGTGAATTTTTGCAAAAATGTTGTGAAGAACGTGAATAGGGAAGCCCTTGCGAGCACTTCTCCAAGGCAGGATCGCTTTCCTAACATAAAAGACAAAAGAGTTGCATAATCTGGTACAAAGTAAAACAATTGTTGATTTGAATCGTTTTAATTACCTGATCCAAATGGAAGTATTTTATTAGCGTTAACCACATTTCCTTGAGGGCCCAAAAATCGTTCGGGCTTAAATTTCTCCGGCTCCTCCCACACTTCCTCATTCATGTGCATCGCATAGAAATTAAGCATCCCAACGCTTTCCTTGGGAATGTGGTATTCCCCAATTTTAGTTTCATGGGTTGGTGATCTGACAATTAAGGGTACGACGTTGGCCATCCTATAAAATAAAACAAAAAATCCGGCTATTGTTTCCCCCAAACATGAGCATTAGAGTACGGGAATATTTCCGTAGACGCATGATTTACCTTTGGACCTCCAACAAGGTGGCTTCAGTGTAAGGCATCCTATGAAAGTTCAAGTGAAAATCAATACAATGAGGCTAAAAATAGACACAGGGATGAGATGCCCGGAATGCTGGAACTAGGTCACTGACTTACTTCGGTTTATCCAGCATTGAGGGGAATCTGTCGGGCCCAATAACAGCATCAATCTCGGCCTGAACTTTCTTTTGCACTTCCGGATGTAGGATCATGTAAAGGATTGCGAATTCAATGGTATTACTCGTAGTTTCTGATCCTGCCATAAACAGATCCATGCATACCACAATGAACTGCTCATCTGTTCAATCAAGAAAAGGAGGAAATCATCGATTATTTAGGAAACAAAGAAAGTTAAGTGCACTTGAATCATTAATGCCGTTGCGTGTATACCGGTGTAGTGGTTTGTCCCAGACTTATCTCCCTGGTGGGCGTCAATCTCACGCAAGAAGACATCGATGAAATCACGCTGCTCTGTTTTGTAGTAACCCTCCGCACGGCGCTCTATCAAAATGTCCTTGAAAACAAAGCAAAGTCAAACGCTTAAAAACTAGCATAAAAACATTTTGCGATTTGTGTCCCTTACTCTAAAAAACTGATGCATGCTGTTAAATAACTCGAACCGGATTTGGGTATGAGACGTAAAGGTGCTGAATAGCCTTCGGACGAAAGGAAAAGCGATGGCGGCGGACATGCGAGTTGAGCCGATTGCGCTTGCTTTCACAAGTCGATCCAGGAGATGGAGCAAGTTGTGTAATTTCGCATCATCCCGGGAGAAACGATACCCGGCAATCATGTTCCAAAGGATGTTGAGAACCGAAATGGTGAAGTATTGTCTCATATCCACAACGCTGCCCTGGGAGGCTATCTGGGTTGAAAGGGATTTAGTGAGGTCAGCCAGTTCCTCCTCAAGCGTCTCCTCCATGCTTCGCTGCTTTCCAAATCCAAAGTCCCGGAGTGTCCGGATACTGAAGCGACGCATCTCCTTCCAGACATCTCCGCCATTGATGATTAGCAAACCTGCACATAAGCAAAAGTTTATTAGCCATTCCTGATGCGATTCTTTTGCTTCTGAATTTTATGCTGATTGGCAAGTGTAGTACCCAATTCTTTCCCAAAGGATCTCTCGGCCAGGAAATCATCAAAAAATCGGTCCACCCAAATATCACTGTTCAGCACCTCTTTTATGGTTTCGTAGTCTTCCATTACAACTGCACAAAAACGTAAACATCTCTTACTAGAGTTAGCACAAAAACACAACCATAAATAGGCCATCTGGCCTTGGAATAACATTACCTTGACTAATTGCTCCCGTTTTCATGGTATAAAGCGGCCCGTATATCTTGGACAGGTCGTGGAAACGGTCATAAGGTCTTTGGTTCATCCGCATGAGGAGTTGAGGAACATTGCCAATTAGCGGAAACGCCGCAGGACCTTGAAAATAAAAATCAGAACCAAATTAACTTATATTTCGTGTTTTTGTCTAATATGAATTGGCCTTACCTGGTAGAAAATTTTTAGGACGCTTCCATTTGTCAAGTAAGTACAAAAGGACACAAAAACTTGTGACAAGGAGTATAATTTCAGGTAACATGGTAAAATATTTGTCTGATTCTTATGAAAAGCTAAAGTTATTCCATGCGACGTTGTAATTAGTAACTGCAGTTAATAAATGTTCACCTTGCGCTCTACATTCCCACACACCACCAGCGAATAACAACTAAAAATCTGTGTGTAATTTGATCGCCGGATTTGATGGGAAACTAGGAATCGTATATCTATGACTGCCACAATTCAGCAGAGATAGGAGCCAGCAGGCATAAAAACAAAGGAAAACCACTTTTGCCAAAGGTCATAGCAGTTTTTATACGCCACCACTTTACATCATTATCATCAGAGAGATGGAAGGTTATGATGAATCTCATAATAATTATCAGGAGGGCAAAGTGCGCTTGGCGCTTAGTACAACCAATAAGGTAAGGGGATACGCACTAGTGCATCGCTGATTCATATAATTCCATTTTCCTTTTTTGGTTCATATCCCCTCAAATATTCAATCTGCGCAATTTTTGCAAGTGATTCACGTTCAGGCAGGTGAACAATTATTGTTGCAAAAAAAGTAATCAAACTCTGTTCCTGATTTTGAGGAAATTGCAACAATTCATCTAAATTGTCAAAAACCAACAAAGTATGGATACTCCTAAATATGCGCATCAGCAAGCAGCATCCCTTCAATTGCCCCATTATCTTTGCATGATATTTTTAGATTTATTAAGGGGTCAGGCGTCAAGATTTTTAAACAAAATAGATCCAAAAACAAATTCTTAGCTCTCTTCAGAAATCTGAATGTAAAAATGGATTGTCGAGTTTTGTGTTAAGTACTTTTTAGGTGATTAGTTTGATAAGTACTCCTGTTGAAATGATTGCTAAAAGAGCCGTTTCTCGTAAGAATACAAACCGTGGACGCCTCCTTCCATTTGCGCAGACGGCGTCCGCTTCTCAAAACGTACTTCTCCCTTGCTAACCCCTTCTCTCAAGTGGGTAAGACTCAAAACTCCCAAGTCCTACAATTCAAGAATGGCAACAATTAGTTGGTAAGAAATGACGCTCGGCTGCCTGGAATAATAATTTGCCCCTCCGTACCTGACAGGAGTGACGAATCCCCGTCGAGATGTATGGTAAGAATTTCCGGACAGATCCTTTGTCAACAATTGAACCACTGACCCCTTGTGCCACCAGGGCTCGATCAGTATCAGAATGGAAGTAACGATGCATAGCACCAGAGCCACCGCCACTTTGTGTAGAGGAATCACGGCGCTCCATTGCTTCTAAACTTCCCATTCCTCGATACTTTTTCAAACGAACGCCATCAGAAAAGTAGTACTCGCCAGGGGCCTCTGTCGTTCCAGCAAGCATTGAACCCATCATGACTAAAGCAAAAAAAAAAAGTCATCCGTTTCAATTAATGTCGCAAAAAGGTCTTTAACTCAACATTACCTGTAGAAGCTCCGAGCGCCAGTGCCTTGATGATGTGCCCAACACTTTGGATCCCACCATCCGCAATTATTGGAACTCCCCTGGCATTAGCACAGTTTGCAACTCTGTAAACAGCGGTGGCCTAAAACGTTGAAAGTTTACAAGGTCAAGCAAGATTTCAAACCCTCAGGATTAGTGACAAAAATTCACCTGCGACCTCCCAACTGCCATAACTTCCTGTGTAATACAGATTGAGCCACTGCCCATTCCTACTCGAAGTCCATCAGCACCAGCATTTATGAGATTCGTCGCTTGTTGCGTCGTGACCACTGAAAGAGTAAAATCGGAAAAATTATGACATCGGCTCTTCCCACTAAAAGTTTGAAACCCTTATTGAAATTTAAGTCATTTCCTTACCATTTCCGGCAATAACTTGTAATTTTGGATGAGTGGTTTTAATGTATTTGAGCATATCAATTTGATAAATGGAATTGCCTTGTGATGAGTCCTGAACCAATAAAATTAGAATCAGATGAAATATTAGTAACCTGAGTGTGTTGTACAAATTACCAAAATAACGACGTCAACGCCAGCAGCAACCAATGCCTTCAATCTTTCCCTGTCCTGATCCCTAGTACCGATGGCAGCCCCCACGAGGAGCTGCTTATTGGCATCCTTGGCAGCATTCGGATAGCTGCGGGCTTTCTTCAAATCGGTTCTGGCAATCAACGACACTAGTTCACCCTTGTCATTCACTATTGGCAGTTTCCCCATCTTCTGTTTCTCCATAATCCTAGAGGGGACATGCAAAGGAATCATTAATCACTTTAGACTTCATCGACCAGAGCGTGTGGGAGGACGTGCAACTGTACGTACCTGTTGGCATCTGAAAGCTTCACATTCTCATGAGCTGTGACGAGATCCTTTGACATGACCTGATCCAACTTTAGATCCAAATTCCCATCAAGGAAATCAACATCTCTCTGCGTGACAATTCCCAAGAGCTTCCCTCCAAGCTTTCCCGAGTCCGTGATAGGTACTCCACAAAACCCATATTTCTTTTTCACAGCAAATACATCCCGTACCTGCAGAAGAAACCGGTTTCAGTCACGTGCCAATGGTAAATGCCACGTGACAAAATGGATATGGGTCAATTTAGTCAATGCATTACGCAATCTTCTGGTGAGAGTACGATTGGATCTCGGATGAAACCGTGCTTGTACTTTTTAACCTTCAGAACCTCAGCGGCTTGGAACTCCATTGTACAGTTGTGGTGGACAATCCCGATACCTCCGCAGAGAGCCATAGCAATTGCCATTTCAGACTCCGTGACAGTGTCCATTGGAGACGAGACAAGTGGAGCCTTGAGAGTGATCTCTTTGGTCAACTTACAATTCAGTTCCTGTAACGGCAAAATTCAAGATTAACACATCACTCTGCTCAGTCTACATAAAAGCCAAATCCAGTTTAAACCTAAGTTTATATTATTCCTGATAAACAAGATTTAACACTGAAGCTTAAGCAAAGATTTCCACTTACCACATCCTTTGGTTCAAAATTTATGAATCCAGGGAGAAGAATAAAGTCGCTGAAAGAGATTAAATATTTCATACAATTCATGAGTTGATTCATAAACCACAAATCGGCAATTCAGAGATGGAATAAATGTAAAGTGGCTTACTTGTAAGTAAGTCCCTCTTTATTGGAAAATATTTCAGCGCAAGACATGCCATCCATTTCACTGTTACTTTGGTCACCCATTGCCATAACGGTCAGCAGAATGGGTTTTAAATCCTTTTCCGTTTTGGTGAGAGCTCCAGCAGCGAGTACGCCCTCGAATTCCTGTTTAGACCCTTGACTCTTGAAAATCAATAAACTGTTTATATAGGAACTTGAGTGAAGAGTGGTGAGAACAAACGGAGCAGAATGCTGAGTTCCTGGAATTCTCTGCCTGGGAATAAAGACGAAAGAACAGTATGTTAGAAACAACGATTTTATCACTTACAAATAAATAATTGAAGTTTAAATATAATGATCGATCGTTCATAACCTTGAAGTATACGAAGTTGTATGAAATGTGACAATTGTTTGTAGTTTCCAATGATGTTTTTTTTCGATTGGAATTAGATGTTGGGAGAACAGATGAACCTGAAATACAATATGAAAGATCAATAATAAACTTAATTAATTACAAGCGATGAAAAACAAGTTAAAAACTGCAAAATGAAATCCCATGCTTACCGGTTAGAGAAAAGCAAAAGTTGACTCCCACCTCCTTGTCTAAAGTCTCCAAACATACTGACCTTAAAACCTTCTCCTTTCAGCCTTCTGTCTGCCTCTCGCATCTCGCTCTTTCTTTTCTTCTTCTTTGGCTGTTCCCCTCCGCCTCCGCGCCGCCGTCGCGTCTCCGCGTGTCTCTGTCTGTCGTCACTTTGTCTCGGGTGTGCATCTCTTGTGTCCTGTTCCTTATCTGTCACGTGGACCGGACGATTAGTATAATGTCAAGGTCAGTGGTCCACTCGACAGTGAATTTGCAACAATTTGTATAATTGTGTGATAGTTTGTCGAGATTCATTTTGAGAACCCTTTATTACTACAAAAATTAACCACGGACACGGGGCGTTTTAACATTATTAGGGGTTTGTGAGTTGCGCTCTTTCGGGAGGCTTCTCTATGCATATGAAAGGGAACCTGGCGAATTCTGCAAAATCTGCAAAATGTGGTAACAAAGACGCACTTGTGACCAAGATTAGCGCTTGGATCGTCGTAAAAAGTTGAACAATAAAGTGGTTTTATTGTAAGGTTAGATTAGGTTGTTTGGCCATGGAAAGACTCGGTCATTTAAATATGAAAGTGAAGTCTGAAGTTAACCTTTACCGGAAAATCCCAGAAAATGACTCAAACCACATTTACATCCTGAGTTGTTGATATGAAAGTCAAGAGGACATACACGCTCTACAGTTCTTTACATGAGGAGTTGACTTCATTAGATATTAGTTGTAGAGGCCAAGTATCAAAGTATTTTTCAGGCAAATTGTTGAGAGCGGATTGTGATTGTTGTTACGAAACTACGGAATAGTAAGGTTAGAATGGTTTTGATAACAGTAACAATGCCGTCAATTGTTAAATTCTGGAAGGTGGTCATCATATCGTTACTCATTGCCCAGAATGCGCTGTACACCGAGTGCAATGTGATTAATAAAAATGTAAGCGTGACTCCGATAAATCGAAATGGTGGAGGCCTTTCCGAAGGAATCGGTGCATTCTACGCAAACTGTCCACGAGGGTATTATGCTACAAGGATTGGACGCTGCCAGAAATTATACACGGGACCTCCAGTGTGGGCATGACACATTAAAGCCACACAATTACATCACAACTAATAATTTTATTACATCAAAATATATGAGCTGTCAGTAGAATAAGTTGATATTTAAGACAAGGCGTGATGCCTTAATTTTAATCAGTCTGCCTATTCTTATAACTTTCTTCAAGCTAACTTGTGATCACAAAGTTAACTCCTTTTTTCACTGAAAAGGTAAAAATTGAATAAAGTCTTTTATTTTAAATTTATTAGATTTTTACTCTGGTCTGAACATTTTTTTCAAGGCTCTTTAAAACAAAACTTCCATCGCTTAAAATGGGATTCAGTTTCAAAAAAACGTTGCTCGTCGTGGCTGTGGCATCAATTCTAACCAACATATTTCGCAAGAAAAGCAAGAACGATCAAGGTGGTGGAAAGAAACAAAAGAAATGTGGAGGTCGTCGACGCAATTAACGTTCTGGTGGAAAGTGAGGCTTCCAGAAATCATCAAAATTTATGCATTTCTACCAAACAATTTTCTCGCAACTATTAGAATAAAATAAAAACGTTTTCTTTAAATCAAAAATTGATTCGCAAGTCCAGAAAATTTCATTTTCATTGGTTAGGCACCTGTGTTCGGTAAATTTTGACCTTTATCAAGCGTGTATACACTTTTTGGAAAGTTTTTTGAAAGGCAAGAATTAACCAAAATTGTGCGTAAAATGTACTTTTCATAACATGGTCTTTGCTCGTGTTTTTAAACATATTTAGATTATTTTACAATTTGATTTATTAATTATTTATGAATATTTTGCCGTTTCTGGCAAAAACGCTAAGAACAAACGGTATAATAAGTGAAATTTCGAAAAATTAGAACTCACAGGATGGTAATTTAAAGTTAAAATAAATTCTCTCATCTTCGCTAATAACGCCCAGCCTTTAAAAATTAAACATAAAAGTCATAAATGTCGAATCATTAGTTTATTTATTTCTATTTCAAAATTTAGTATTTGAATATTGTTATTATTGAAAAACATTCCTTAAAATTTTCTGTCATGTCTCACAGCTTTAACAAGGTTGAATGAAAAATAAGCTATTGTTGTCCAGAACAATAGAACATTAAATCCAAACTACTAAAGCTTCGAAAACACGGCGTTATGTTGATAGAACTGATGTCATTGGTGTAAAAATGTCTTCAACTTAATAGATGAATTTGGGATGATAACAGTTAAGGAAGGCACTCAGCCTCCTTACTCCAATTAAACTGAAACATGATCCATTATTATCGTGGGGTGATCTCATTATCTAGGTTTCTACTACTGCAATTGACGATAAATGATACATGATTGATTACCTGTCATATAAATACGTTCAATTCAATTATTTGTGAAAATCCATTGTTTTCAACCTATGCTAGAATATCA
>JAQIWD010000828.1:0-16585 GCA_034694825.1 Anurida granaria
TTGTTAATTTCAGTGAAATTTTGCTGATTTCTGTTCATAATTGTTAATTTCAGTGAAATTTTGCTGATTTCTGTTCATAATTGTTAATTTCAGTGCAATTTTGCTGATTTCTGTTCAAAATTGTTAATTTCAGTGAAATTTTGCTGATTTCTGTTCAAAATTGTTAACTTCTGTTCAAATTCTGAATTTCTGTTCAAAATTGTTAATTTCAGTGAAATTTTGCTGATTTCTGTTCAAAATTGTTAACTTCTGTTCAAATTCTGAATTTCTGTTCAAAATTGTTAATTTCAGTGAAATTTTGCTGATTTCTGTTCAAAATTGATAATGTCTGTTCAAATTGTTCATTTCTATTCAAAATTTGTTAATTTCTTTGCAATTCTGTTAATTTCTATGCAATTTGTTCATTTCGGTGCAATTTGTTCATTTCTATTCAAAATTGTTAATTTTCAACCATTCCATTTCTGTCTGAACTTTCATTCAATTTGTTTCGGACTGACAAATAATTTTCGTTTGATGTGAACGGCGTGCAGGCCTGACACATTTTTAGTTTCCTTCTGAGGTCAAAGTGCAACGTCCGTGCGATGTCCTTTTTTTGGGGTAATATATTGAGTAAGTTTCCCTTTGGGGGTTCAAAAGGAGTGTTGGATTTGATTATTGATTGAAGAGGGGGATTAAATGAAGGATGAAGGGAAAGAGAGAGAGAGAGAGAGGATTAAAGAAAGTGAAGTGGGTGATCATGGTCACTTTCTCTTTCTTTTTCTTTCTTCTTTTGGGTGAAAGTGGATGTTCAAAGGGAAAGAAAGTCCCGAATCTGGGTTCTCCCTTGCAGACGGAATAAATTGGATGATGATTGTACAAAGATTGTCAATTTGTCTGGTCAATATGGGAAGAGCCCACGGCCCCACTCCTTTTCTCCAACTTTCACCACTTCCCACTTTCATCCCACGTCCACTTTCCCCAATCCCTATTCTCATCTCAATCTTCTTCACTTGGAAAAAAGTTAGGAAACTTACGTCCGGCAGGATTGGAACTTTCTCCTGTCTAACCACAACCACATCCACATCCAGCACATCCTGGAGGAACCTGGAGGAGGAGGAAAGATGATGGTCAGGAATTCCATGGAAGAATGACGCCGAGAAGGAAGGAAAGGCTTGACATGACTCATTTTTCTTGGAATCAACCCAAAAACAAAAGACAAAGGAAATCTTGGGGAGGATAACAAAACAAAATGAGAAAGAAGCCTCAGGATACTCAGAAATTACTACTCTGTAGGGGTAGAATTTAGGTACATGTCCATTTATGGGAATATTATTCTGTCCTCCTGAATCCTGTTTAACGATGGTGGGTATGGATGGGTCAGTTGGACTGAAGAAATCAAACCCACCGTCATATGCGTCATCACCTGTGGTTTATGGGGCTACAAATTATAGTTGAGCAATTTAGGTAGTAGTGGATGACCTCCAAACATTTCTTGGGAAACCTACGAACAAAGGAAGAGACATTTCCATTAGAAACTTCATCCACGTAAGTCACTGTCCAGTCCATCAACTCCCATTTAGGAATCAATTGGTGCTAATTTGGGTAATTAAGATCTTAATTCAATTAACCCCTTTCAACGACCTCTTTAAGAAGGGAGCTCATCACTAATTCTCGTTCTTAATTTGCAGAAACTGAATACTCACCCACATCACCATGAAATTCGCCTTGGTTCTCCTCGTTGTGGCTCTTTTCGGAGGTAAGACCCTGAAACCGAATCAGAATTAATCTGCAACTTTGATAAAGGCTCGGCAACTTTCTGAAAAAAATTAAGAACGGCGTTTTCCAAAATTTTGAACTTTACGTATAACAAGATTGAATTTGACCTTACAGTGGTAAAAGCGGCGACGCGTGAGCCGGACATTACCGAAGCCGTGAGAACGTGTGAGCGAGATGTCCCTGCCTATTGCATTTCCAAGACCTGCCCGGACTTTTGTGCCACATTCAACGGAAAAAGCTACCAAAATCGCTGCAAGGGAGGTTGCACCGCTTCCAGTCGGTGTGCTGTCAAGGCCAACGTCGCTTCCCAGAATATCCCTGGAAATGAAGCGTTGGATGCCCAGAACCGTGAGCAGTTGATCCGCTGCATCGCCCAGACCCGTGACCCCAATTTCACCAAGGCAGGAATGACCAGGGAGAGCACTCCCTGGAGAAACATCCAGACTCCATCATACCAGAAGGCCCTCAACTCAGCACGCCCCCGACATGGAAGGTCTGCTTAAACAAGGAGACATGGAATATCAATCAATTAACTCAAATTGTCACAAATTCTCAAATGTAATGAGATTAAACTAAAATGACAATAAATTAAAAATCTAATTAATTGAAGATCAGGCCGGCTGGACTGGAATTCTTGGTTGTTTTCGATGGAATGCCTCACAATGTCAAGGTTCAAACATGGACAATCAACTTTGTAACAATTCAGTCGATCCCCTCACGTTTGAACAATGCCAAAGTGTGGCTGATGTCACTTCACTGTCTTGATTGCTGGAGTTTTGTAACGGCGAATCTCGACATGCTCTCTGCGAAGTTAATAATAAAAAAAAACTTCGCCAGAGTAGCGTGCCAAATCCTTCGTCACAACAAAGAGCTCCTGGAGAACCTTGACTTCCAGTCTTTATTTGAATCCCGAATCCTCGACGATCTAATCATCCTGGAACTGAAGAAGTCAGGTAGCTTTAACAATCTACCAAGATTAATGTTAAACGCACCACAACTTCTCCAAATCCAGGGATGATCCATGGGCTTCCTGGAGGATGATGAAGGGAAGCGGAGTCAAGACTAAGACAGGTAGCTGGGCCCCTCGCCTCGTGATCAACATGGCGGCGGCGGCGGCTGAGGTGATGAGTCATCACACCTGCGCACACTGTCGAACATGGCGGTGCTTCGAACCGAAAATGGCGAATGCACACGCCAGTTAAGACAATGCCCACGGGATGCGGATTGGGCCACGACGTCTTGACTCTTGAATGATGCGAATACCGTCACCGTCGTAAACCAACAGTGATCTAGTCAACTACTACTAAAAATATGTTGCACTAGACCATGTTGGCTGACGTCAATGAGGCAGGCTCGGTTCCAGCCATGGCTGGACTTGGGCAGATTGATGTGACCTTGCCAGTGTGACCTGGTTTCCTGAGAGGAGCGGGACGACGGACGAGACAAGTTTTCCGACAGGATATTGAAAGTATTCCAGTACAAAGCGGATAAATTACTTTGGTACTGCGATACCTCAGGATCCGGACAAAATTGGACGCTTCCGGTTTCCGGTAATGGCAGCGGTAGCGGTGACATGAAGCCACGCTTGAGGATGATTGGCAGTTGTCCCTATTACCTATACCTCTTCAGTATTTCTTGAATTAATCAAAAGAAATTACTGCAGGGTACGGGTAACAGGAAGACAACCCTGGAGCCTGGACTGGACACGACCAAACTGGACAATCGGTGAAGGTAAAGTGAGGCTATGTGCGCCTAGAGTGAGGCGATGAGCATGTTGGGACTGCGGGACATGAATGACCACGCTGTCCAAAACAGAATGGAGTCGGAGACTCAATGATGGCCGCCTTTTGTCAACTTGCCACATTTACATAGGAAGGATTACCTAGGGGGCCAATGGATCAAAGTGTGGCAAGTGTGATAAGTCGCTGCGCAAACGCACAAGGGCGGAACAAAACAAAGGAATCAGGACAAAGGCGAGCAACGTCAGGCGACAGAAGAGGGCGACGTGCTGGGGACGCCGCCCAACTTTGACCTCAAATTGGTCAACAGCGAAGGAAGGTCATGACACGACGGGTCACCAAGAATCAGCATATCATTTTACCTTTGGACGAGGACGAATAGGATTCTACATCAAGCAGGTACGATTGAAATTTGGAGGTAAGAAAGGTCAGAAAAGTTGTAAATTGACCCCGAATCCTAAGGTCATTCTCTGATTCTTTACATGTTTGGGGGGATTGGCGAGACGAACTTGGAGGCAATTACGATCCGCTATGTAAATCAAATCATTCCCCGGCCTAAACCGACGTGGACGTGCACGTCGGTGCGGTCGACCCTTCTCTTTCTCCTTCGTATCTTCCTGTCATTGTCATCTGTTTTTATTCCAGTTTTTACAATTAATTTTTAACCGATTTATAATTAGTCACTATGTTTTCCAAGTGCATTCTACTGATCGCCGCGGTGGCCGTATTGCTTTGGAGTAAAAGTCCAGTCGAAGCCAAAACCGTACGGGATGTAACCTACGGCAGCAGTTTCAAGCTAGTCAACGTTGCCCATCAAGTCCGCCTCCATTCTCACGAGATTAAATATGGGTCAGGCTCAGGTCAACAGTCTGTAACTGGGGTAGAGGCCAACGATGATGTCAATTCTCACTGGGTAGTCAAGGGCACTTCCCCAGCTGGATACAAGCGAGGGTAAGGACTAAAGGAGACATTACAACATTCCATTGCATAAGTGCCATTAACTTTAACGTTATTCTAATGATTTAATTACTGAGTATAGTTGCTTGAGTTGGAGTTGTTTGGTTGAGAGTACGAGAGTAATTGAGATATTATGATTTACAGGCAACCAGTTTCATGTGGGACTAAAATTCGTCTGGAACATTCAACTTCTTCCAAGAATCTTCATTCTCATCATTTCGGGGCTCCGTTGTCAAGTAATCAGCAGGAAATCAGCGCTTACGGAGAGGACGGTGAGTGCAAATTTCTAATTAATGATCAAGTAGCTATTGCTCAGGCTTTGACAAACTCTTTATTTGCTACAGGGGAAGGAGACTCGGGTGACATTTGGCAAGTTATCTGCACGGCAAGTGGTTCCAGGAACTGGAAGCGCGATGAATCCGTGGAACTGAAGCATATTGACACGAATGTCTACCTGGGCGTGTCGGGACGAACATTCGGGAGACCAATCCACGGTCAGTATGAAATTGTTGGGTTGTCCCAGTCAGCTGATTCCTGTCGCTGGACAACGGCTGAAGGGATCTTCCTCCATCCCAGCGATCCTCCTTCCAGACACGAGCACACGGAATTGTAAACCCAACTGTCGCCATTACCCTTCGTAAGTTCTCTAAGGTCAGCAGCTCACCAAATTATAATTACCAGTTCATCCTTCCAGTAATATCTGCTGTGATTTTAATTTATACACTTTACATTTTTAGATTACCATTTAATTTTACTTTATTTATCCGTTAATTTTCATTGTAATGTCAACTTTCAAAGAATACAAGAACCCAAAAGGTTATTTTCATAAAACGCATTTCCCAATTTCACGCTGATGACTTTTCGGCTCCATCTCCAGCTATCTAAAAGTTGAAACAGAAATTTAGAAGCACAATCTACGCTTATTGATTATGAAATTCTGTTTTTTCTCGTACAATCTTGTTGAAGGCTGCAAAGACGCGCTGATTTTGTCTAAGAATTGTTGAATTGGAGGCAAGCAAGGCGTCCAGTTGGTCCTTCACCTGGGTCAACTGCGTCTTATCTTTCTTCAAATTCCTCTTGGTCATTTGCTTCCCACCGCTGTAAGGTCAAAGGTTATAATCACAAGTAAGATTCAAGTTTGCTCTTGTCTTACGCATCCGAGTCCTCCCCGTCTTCATCCGAAGAGGCAAGGTCCATGTCCTTCTTTGCCTTTTCAATCCAATTGAAATCCGCCGATTTCTTTCTCACTTGATGCTCAAATTGTTCCACCTTGATGGCCAAGTCAACCCTCGCTTTGATTTGATGCAGGATTTGTCCATCCACTGGAAAGGACGGGAGTGACTCCTCTGGAATTCACAAAAGCAAGTCAGAACTTGCCCAGAATTCGTTTGCTGTAACTTTGACCTCACCTCTTCCCAGGGATCGCGAAATGTTCCAAAAGTTTGTAGTCTCGGAAGGTTCAATCAGAACCAGGGCGAGGCCCCCTTTGAACGCCCTTGCCGTCCTCCCACTTCTGTGAATATAACTCTGGAAGGAGACAAAATAGGATTATGAATTAGTAATTAACGTAAAGAGGTCAAAGTTGAACTTACCTCTGCTGTTTTGGGCACTTGGTAGTGGATGACATGCTGGATGTTCGTAATGTCCAGACCCCTCGCTGCAACATCCGTGGCAATTAAAATCCCCTTCTCATTCTCCGCAAATCGTTCTAAACTCCGGAGCCTTTGTTTCTGGACCATTTCGGAATGGAGAGCCAAGGGTTCCATTTTGAGGAGATAGAAGAGATTGACGAGTCTCCGGACGCAGTTGATGGAATTGCAGAAAACGATCGTCCTCCCTGGATGGATGAGGAAGAAATAGTACAAGTAGGCGTCTTTCTGATTGAGTTGACATGTCAAGGTCATCTCCACCAAGGTCTCACAAGTCCCCTTCCTAGTCGTAATGTCAACCACTTTGGCCTCCTTCTCATCAATTCCCAACATTCCCATGATTTCCCTCAGTTTCACTTCTGGAGACACTTTCTTCTTGTCCAGGGGTCTCTTGGTTTTCCGTGTCAATCGTTCCGGGGGTTCGTGGGTAAAGGCCAAGGTTGCAGAAAAGACGAAATTTTGACGCCGTTTTACATCTTCGGGATTCGAATTCAAGACGCTTAGAATTCCCTCCAGTTCTTGGAAATGACCTTTCTCAACCATTCGGTCCGTTTCGTCAATGGCCAAGTACCGGATTTGCCCGAGGTTGGATAGGTGGACGTTTCCGTTTGAGACCATTTCCCAAAAACGACCAATTGTAGCAATCACAATTTCCGGTTTGAGACGAAGGAGTCGCTCTTGCTTTTGTTCTGAAAGTCCACCCACGATGACGACGACCTAAAATTCAAAATAGAATCGATCAGAGACGCCTGCAACTTGTTAGCTTGAAACTTTAACTAGTCATACGTTGATGTTTGTGTAGGTAGAGACCACGTCCATGTGTCGCTTGATTTGAAGGGCCAATTCCCTCGTGGGGGTCAAAATAAGGGCACGCAGGAACCCTTCGGATTCGTCTTCATCCTCACTGGCAGCAGCTTTTTCACGGTCCTCCAAAATTCCTTGGAGAATTGGAATGGCAAAGGCAAGCGTCTTCCCACTTCCAGTCTCAGCTGCTCCAACGACGTCCTTCTTTCCCAGAATTGAAGCTCCCAACGTCATGCTCTGTCAATAAAAATCAAAGGTAAAGGTAACATGGAAATTGTAGCAGTTTTAATGGAATGTTTACTTGAATTGGGGTTGGAGTATCAAAGCACGCTTCGGACAAGGCTCGAAGGATTGATTCTTGCACCCCCAACTTGGACCAAGACTCTGAATTGAAAGTGGACGAAGGAACTTTTTCTTCCTCAAGATCTGCCACAGGTTTGCCCTTCTTCGATTTTGTAGCCTTCTCTGCAAGGATCACAAAGTAAATCAATTTAACTGATGTAGAGTCACTGGTAATAGCTGCATTAATTTCAGTGTCAAACCTTTTGCAGGTTTCTTCTTTTTCTTGGAAATCGGAGTCTCACTGGCAGGGTACATTTCACGGTCAAGAGCATTCTCTGCAGCAATGTCCACAACGGTCCAGGACGACGTGGATGGAGAAACTGTGTGAATGGGGGTGACAGTTTTGGCATCAATAACCGTACTCGTCTTGTCCTTGCGTCCCCTTTGAACTTTCTTCTTGATTTGTTTGGATGAGGAATCATCTTCCTCGTCCGCTACCTCAGCTTTATCAGCCTTCCGCTTCTGCCCAATCGCTACCTTCTTCTTTGTAACCTTCGGAGCGGCGTCACGTTTTGATTCCAACATATGCTCCGATTCAACGTCGTCTGCCTCTTCTTCTGACATTTGTAAGGAGTCTGAAACCAACGAAAACAAGGTGAGTGCTAGCTTCACATCAGGTTTGTTTCCGAACGCAACCAATTCTTAAACCTTACCCGAGTCACCACTCCCTGTGGAATACTTGAGCTGTCCATCTTTCGTAATTTGGTAATTAGTTAAAACTTCCAGGGAAAGAAGCTGCTCGAAATCCTTATCTGTAAAATAGTCTTCTTCACCCACCGGGGCATCGTTCCATTTCTCCTTGTCTTTCTTGGCCTTGGATGACGCCGCAGATGACTTCCGTTTTGTTAACTGAGCCTTTGAATTCGGTTTCATCACAACTTAAATTAATCGATCAATTAATTGAAAACTAATCTAGATTTGACACCTTGAGCACGTGGAATGAGACCCGAGTAGAAGCTGCGCACAACACTCACACTCCAGTATCCGAGTTGGGCACCTTTTGCTCTTAAGACAACAGTGTAGCAACTTGGCCTTCCGCATTTACAAATCAACAAACAGGAGGAGAGGAGGTCATGACCTTTCTTTTGGCAAAACCCATAGGTGCAGTGCTGCTCCAGGTTCCAGTCCAGTTTTAGAAGAAAATATTTTGCTAACTCAATTCTATCGAGGAGGATTCGGGTTTTGATTTACCCTGCTGCAAGAGTAAGTCCGAAGAACTTAAATTGTTGATTAATTGACGGATAAACTAATTGATTCGTTCCATTTCAGTGAGCGACACTGAAACAAAATCCAGAAGGTTGACGAATCCCCTCAAGCCAGGTGGGGTCAACATTATCGGTCACCCGGACAAGGAAACGAACCGTGAGCGGAAAAAGTCTCTCCTACCCAGCGATCCGGATGAAATGGAGATCGGGACGGATCACAAGGACTTTGTCTTTGATCGTCCCTTGACCCTGACAGACTTTTACATCGTGGAGCTCCTCCTCCTCATCTGTGGAATTATTCTCTTCGTCATTATTCTGGTTTGGGTCAAGACGCGTGACATCAAGTGGAACAACTCGAATTATGGATCATCCAACTATGAAGCACTCTACGACTAAACTCAACCAAAATCAATACCCAATTCACTTAAAACTTGCATCGAATGCTCACAAAACTGTTAAATTACAAGTCAAATTAATTGATTAATCGAATCTATTAAAGTGGAGCATAGAAGTGACCAACCCTGAATTCTTGGGCGGTCGGTCATGCGAAGGGTTTTAGGCGCATTCCCGCTACTTTTATTTCAAATCGGGACATGAAGTGGGGCATTGTGAGACACACGGTCCGGAAAACCGCGAAGAATTTCATTTAAAAATTATCAAATTCATTCATTAATTCCAAATTCTTTGCTGTTGATTTGTAATTTAATTTGTAATTTGTTTTTGTGTTCGTCGATACCAAATTTAATTTACTTTAATTTTACGTTAATCGTTGAGGCATTCGCGTCATCGAGTTGAGCCAGGGAGGGAACCATGTCTGACATTGAAGATTTTATGGACGAAGAAGAAGATTATGGACTCGTAAGTTAACCGGTTACAACATGCACTTTTGTAACGTGTATTACGTAAGTACGTTACAAAAGTGCATGATGTAAATACTTACAGCACGTAACGTGCTGTAAGCATTTCGTGACCAATTATGATATTCCTTGGTTTACGCAGGAGTACTCGGAAGACAGCAATTCCGAACCGGACGTGGATTTGGAGAATCAGTACTACAATTCCAAGGCTCTCAAAGAGGACAATCCCCAGGCGGCTCTCAACGCATTCCAACGCGTCATTGAATTGGAAAACAATGAAAAGGGAGAGTGGGGATTCAAGGCCGTGAAGCAAATGATCAAAATTAATTTCAAATTGGTAAGAAGTGAACCTATGTCTCGGTCAAACTCACAGCTGTGCCTGACCAACTACAAATTCTGTATTATTTGCAGGGAAACTATAAGGAGATGATGGACAGGTATAAGCAGTTGCTCACTTACATCAAAACGGCAGTTACCCGGAACCACAGTGAGAAGTCAATTAATTCCATCCTTGATTACATTTCAACATCTAAGAACGTGAGTGATACGGATACACAAGCAACATTTGATCATATGTCTAAACTAGTGTTGTCCTGTCTCAATTAGATGGAACTACTGCAAAATTTCTACGAGACGACGCTAGAAGCGCTGCGGGATGCCAAGAATGATCGACTCTGGTTCAAAACGAATACGAAATTGGGGAAGTTGTACTATGATCGTGGGGACTACCAAAAGTTGGCCAAAATCCTGAAGCAACTTCACCTCTCCTGTCAGACGGATGAGGGTGAGGATGATCTGAAAAAGGGAACACAGCTGTTGGAGATTTATGCCTTGGAAATCCAAATGTACACGGCACAGAAGAATAATAAGAAGCTCAAGGCACTCTACGAGCAGTCCCTTCATATTAAATCTGCAATTCCTCATCCGCTCATCATGGGTGTCATCCGAGGTAAGTTCAATTCAATCTAGTGGGGATATGAGGTCACAATCACAATGAAAATTGTTCTTACAGAGTGTGGAGGGAAGATGCATTTGCGTGAGGGTGAATTTGAGAAGGCTCACACGGATTTCTTTGAGGCTTTCAAGAATTACGATGAGTCTGGAAGTCCACGTCGTACGACTTGTCTCAAGTACCTTGTCCTGGCCAACATGTTGATGAAATCTGGTATCAATCCCTTTGACTCCCAAGAGGCCAAACCTTACAAGAATGATCCTGAAATCCTGGCCATGACCAACTTAGTCTCCGCTTACCAAGAGAATGATATTAATGGGTTCGAAACGATTCTGAAGGAGAACCGTTCCAACATCATGGACGATCCTTTCATCCGGGAACACATTGAAGGTAACTCGTCACTTACCAATCGCTATCAGTGATGACCCTTGACTTCTAATCCCCTCCTCAGATTTACTTCGTAATATCCGGACTCAAGTTTTGATCAAATTGATCAAACCCTACACCCGGATTCACATCCCGTTCATTTCCAAGGAGCTCAATATTGATGTCAGTGAAGTGGAAGCACTCCTCGTCTCCTGTATTCTTGACAAGTAAGACCTTACTTTCTTGCCCTCCCACCTTGATTCAACCTGTTTAACTTTGTTTGATTCTAATTATGATAGTACCGTCCATGGGAAGATTGACCAAGTGAATCAAGTATTGGAATTGAAACAGGATACGCAAGCTGCTGGATCTGCTCGTTATTCTGCCCTGGACAAATGGACGTCTCAACTCTCAGCTCTTCACTCTTCGATTGTTTCCAAAGTTTAAAAAAACCGGAGGCTTGACTGCTTTTATAACCTTGAGGGGGAGTTGACCTTGCCTTTCAGAAACCAGGAGCTAAATGAATGAAGGCCAGCGGAGGGATAAGGAGTAAGGTCAGGGATTTCAATGCATTGCGTGCTGCCTCACCATACATGAAATCGGTGTAAAATTGATTAAAGTTTTGATTGTTTCTTAACGTGGGTTGATTAGTAATTGCGTTCGTTATCTTATCTCTGTGGTTTTCATTCTCAAGTCAAGAAATGACAGGAGTGGACATGCGTAGTCTTGGAGGTCTTCCTCTGTTTTCAGAAGGGGAGAAAGAGAAATTGGAGTCTTGTGTCAGTTTTTAGGGTGGACAGACATAAGGAAGGTGGGATACACAAGAGCGAGTACCTCCAATTGTCAATTGTTGTGTCTTGTGCTAATTAAGAGTGTCAGTTTAGCGTACTGGTTATGTCTTGTTCCGTGGCAGTCCCTCAGTTCATGTTTGGACAAGAAGGAGGCTGACAAGACCCAGGGGGATTCAGCATTGGATCACAACAGAATTAATCGCAGTCTGGTAAGAATTCATTCAATTTCATAATCAAAAATGACCCATGACCTTGTTCATACTTGTTAAATCATGTCCACAGCATCTTTAGGTCAATCGCTGATCCTGGGATTCCACCCTTGGATAACTTAGTTTCTCATCCCCATTTAAACTCATTCATTCATTTTAATCACCCCCATTGGAATCCTGTTCGTACTTGAACCCACCACCACAATTTGCAATCTCAAAGGGTTGTTTATATAAATACACGACATAACTTCCGGTCCCTTTGTTATGGGCTGCAGCTGCTTCGTTTCTAGGAAGCGAGAGGGTGGGTTCCAAATGTCAACGACTTGACAGCTGGTCGCTTAAAGCGTCGTCGCTGCTGTCATTCCGTTGTTGTTCCATATTCATTCATTGGTCCTCCAAAATAATTGTTCAGGTGATGACCCAATTCTAATCATGTCTGTTCATGTGTTGGTTTATAGCTGCAGAAGGATTTGGATATCGACACGACGTCGCTCCCTCCATTTTGATGTAATTGTGAATTATAGCAAATTCTGAGCTACGGAGAATCAATCGATCTCTCCATGACGTCATCCCCTTGGTCCCAATCCCCAGTGCCAATTAACTACAGTCAGAATTCGTCACAGTTGGAATACTCCCACCATCTCCACTCACATCAGCGCTACTCAGGTCACCGCCAAGGTCATCCGAATCCCTTCCTTCATCACCACCATAACAACATGCCTGGAATTCCAGTGAATTTCCCTCTTCCAGCAACTCTACCACCACCGCCCCCTCAAATGGGCCCCACTGGGAACATCCTCACGACTCCGCTTCCAACTGCTCTCTTCCCCCTACCCCTTGACCCCCTCTGCCCTCCTGCCGTACTTCCAATATTTGGGAACAACGGGACGACGGAGAGTTCTGGATACTCAACAGCCGGACATTCCCGGAGTTCGTCACCAATGATGGGCCCTCCTTCCTCCAGCAACGGTCCAGGCCTCTTTGGCCACTGCCCAAGTGAGCCTGGATCCTCGAACGGGGTCAACGGTGGGAGTAGTGTCGCCTCTTCCTCCAGGAATCCTTCCCCCTCTTCCCTCTCTCCAGGGGGTTCTGCTGGATCTTCCGGGGGTTCGGGGTCAGGGTCACAGGGTCACCAGTACCACAACCACCATCATCTCCAGCCCCATCTTCCACCTCACTTCCCATCACCGAATATCGTCTTTGAGGCTCCTTCAACTGAAATCACAATCCTATCCCACTTCCCTACCGTGCCAGGACAATTTGTCGTCTATTTCCATATTAATCCAGGGGTCAGCGTCAGTTTCAACGTTGGGGATCATGTCCAGGTCATCAAAGGTCAGCCACCTCTCTTTACCCTTCCAGTTTGGTTGCTCGCATGCTTCTCTTCGCCAGTTTGCTTCGCTTCCAGGAAAAGGTTGAATTAATTTTGATGTCGTTAAGTTTATTCCAGCAGGAGGTGTGGGTTCATTAGTAGAATCTTCTAATTAGGAAAAGTAGAGACAGAGAGTGGGTTCATGGACAGTCAAATGGAAATGAAGGAGATCGAGTCCATCCAGACTACACCGCACACCTGCTAGAGGTCACTGGGGTCAACCTCTCTCTTTTCATGGAGAACCCACCTACTGTTCTTGTCTGTCTGTAACATTGTTGCAAGAGGACACTTTTGTGTACTTTGTATACTTTGTGTACCGACCACAGAGAGGATATTGACTCTTGCCAATTCTCCTTCTCCTTCCCCTCGTTCCTTTGTTGTAGGGGCAGGTTATAAATGAGGTCCATTGTTGGAGGAGGACAATGTCCTCGCAAGATCATGATACTCCTATACCTCATCCTAACCACTTACTACCAGTAACCACTCCCATAAACAGGAGGGGATGACATGGTGGACATGGTGGTGACATGACCACGTGACCCTTAATGACTCGATCTCATGTCCATGTCCATGTCCATGGGATTATGAGAAACTCATAAGTGATTATCTTGTAAGTCTTAATTACGGAGGTAAGCGGATAGGAATTGTAAGGAGGAGCATATGGGATGTGAATATAAAAGTTTTCATTAAACGTATCTTTCCTTCCATCTTAGTTAATTGTAAGAATTGTGTGTGGAAAATAGAAAGGAGAGAGTTGGTTGACGTCAGTAAAGGGACTCCATTGTTGGAAGAACACTTAAGCCGGTCCTTAAGCCTAAGCGTGGGGGTTTAACTAGAGGGAATAATGATGCAAACAATTGCAACTTGCGAATCTTGCGTCTCATCATGAGAATCGTTAAGACAGTGGTGGTTGTAGCTGTAGTTTCTATTTTGTATTCTGCGGCTGTTGGTTGACGATTCCATTTTTTAGGCCTCAATCAATTAGCCTTAATTTTTAGGGAATCCATTTTTAACGGCCCGGGTTAATAACACGGCGTTTTAGGCGGGTGGGGATTCATTAGAGAACCAAATTTGGTTTCCGGCTAACGATGACCCATCAAAACGGTTCCTCTGCCTCCTCCGCCTGCCTCTGGCTCTCCATTGGCAATTTTGGCTATATTGGCATTTGGTATTTGGCAAACGGTAATTAGGAGGGGCAGAGAGCGTTCGTAATTGATTAACCACCAGGGGCAAACCCAAGCAGAGAGGACAGTTGGAAATTTTTGATTTTGCAAATGCGAAAAATCAGCAGGGTGGTAGTGATGACAGAAAAGGTCGCAAGTGTTTAATTAATTCAAATCCGGAAATGGATTGCGTGACTTTCCTTTCCCGACTTCCATTTCCGGCAATTTGGACTTTTTTTTCCGACATGCGGAGAAAGGATTTAGTAAAGGCATTTTCCTGGAAATCCATGGAACTTTGGAACTTGTGCATTTTTTAGATGAAAATAAATTCTCTGCAAAGTTCTTTCCGTTTCACCGGTTTTTGAAAGCAGAAAATGTGGAGCGATAGTGTAAATGGATGTACAGCGTCTATAAATTTCTGAATGAAAAATGAGTTGCATCGGCAGCAGCAGCATTTCAATGTTTTTGCCACTTTGATTTTTGGGGATTTTGCAAGAGTCGCAATTAAGTTCGAGTTCACTTCCTCTCGTTGCCTTGCAATGTTGGGGAATGTTGAGAGATGGGATGTCGCCTATACACGTCTCTCCCCGCATCCTCGCCCGTTGCTAAAATCTAAAATTGGCAAATGGTCAAAAAGTTCATTGGATTCCTTGTGTGGTTTTTGCAAGGCTCTGCTCTGCCTCTAGAAAATGAGCTCATCTTCCTACTCCCGTCTCAAGGTTCTTCCAAGAAAGCTCTCCAGGTAGAAAGTGCAAGGCAGGAATCCGCAAAAATGTAAAAATTTGCACCAATTTGCAAAATCAAGTTCTCAAGGTATTCGAATTTGAAGACACACCACCATGTACCTGGAAATTTGTTCCAAAGTTTTCTGAATTTCTTCTGTTGAAATTTGAAACGGCGTCCAATCCCTTCCATTCTCATTTTTAGCAGCCCTGAGCTGACTCGTGTGAATTTACGAGACGAGAATCAATGGAGAGATCCTTAATTGTGTTGTTGTTGGACTTAAAGGGAACTTTCACCTGTCTCACCAGCTCTGAATTGATTTGAAAGGAGACAAGGACGATGGGATTAAAAGTAGTCAAGTACCAAACTTGCCTTGTCATTTCTCATCATCATCATCATCATCATCATCATCTCCGCATCCGCTTTACTTTTAGCATTGTCCAATTTCTGTTACTTATTTTGACATTGTTTTGTCAGTTTTCTCTTTTCATTCCTTCATTCCCTTCCCTTGATTCCTTCGTATCCAACCCCCATCATGTGTTGATCTTTATACATTTTCCTCCAAACTCCCTGCTTGCCTTGAGGTGAAACAAGTTTTTTCGGGTTGTTTAATTTCAATTATGGAGATGAGGTTGAACCATCCAACAGATGAACTTGGCCTTTTTTCCTTCCCTCTTCCCTCTTCCCATTTTCAGTAATTCGTGGAATTCACCACTTGATGCTACGAGGAGATGCGATGGAAAGAGGAAAGGGAAAGGAGGCTTTGCCCAATTGTTTTGGACATTTTTTTCTGACTTGATAATCTTTGGTTATTTTTTTAATTCATTCCTAGAGGATGAGCAAGGGAGGAGGTTTGGAGATCCTGTTTTTGTTGATGCCATTTAGTTTTATCATCCCTAGACTCATGGACTGGGGGTTAACAGCAAGTAGTCTTATACAAAACATTTGCCTCGTGTCGGTTCCATTAGCCTTTTCTCTATGGTTAAGTTATGGAGGATGAACTTGGAAGATCGCAAGGGAAGGGGTAGGAGCTACGGACGTCATTAGGTTGGTGGTTCGTTTACCAAGATTCCCAAATGATTCATCATTCATCTCTACACCCGCAGTCCAATTCCCAGAATTCGGCTCCTTTTTCTACCTAACCTGACACATGCAATTTCAATTTGCGGAACTTGTGGTGACGATAGCATGGGGCGACCTTGTGAAATTGACACTTGGACACTTTGCTCTAAAACCGACGCTCTTCCCGTTAAAAATGATTTCTGGGTAACAAATCCACTGAATCAATATACCAAATCCAAATACCACAGGAGCATCTAAAATTGTGTCAAAATTGCATTAACGGATTTCAAAATTTTTCTTCTCCGGCGGTGAAAGTGGGGGCGAAATTCTTCTCATGTGGTGAATGTTTTGCAAAATTTTGCAAAATCAGGAGAATAGGTGGTTAACAACTAATTGAATACTTTTCAACTGAACTGAAGTTGGTTGAATGCGTGTTTACCGTATATTTTTAAACAACGCCCGGGGGCCCTGATCGCAGACGACCCTTGAAGGGACTGGGTAACTCTAATCCTCAGACATCGAGTGAACTTTGCGAATTTTAGTGAAAACGCTTTACTTTATGAAAATAGTACTTTAAAAAATTATTGCAAGGAATTTAGACAAAAGTAAACATTAAATGTCAAAAACGTAATTTGCGCA
>JAQIWD010000829.1:0-16585 GCA_034694825.1 Anurida granaria
TAATCTGTATAATGCATTTGAAATGTTTTACTTTTCAGGATCCATTTGTTAAACTGGCGTCCATGTTGGGCACGGATGCAATCAAACCAGTGCTTCAAGCATTCAATACAAAACATTCGGAACCTCAAGGGGACGCGCTCCTGGTCAATACTTTGATGCACCTTGCAACTTCCCTCCATGACTCTGTCGAGTAAGTCCTCCTTACTTCAATGTTTTGCATCCGAAGTTGCAAATGTTTGCGAATTGTTGCTACATTTTCAGCGCTCTCACCCCGGTGGACGAAGTGAAACAAATCGGTACTCTCATCAACGGTTTTATTCTCCGAATCAGCTACGGACGGGATTTTGAGAAGCAGTTGCAATTTTACGATGAGGCACGCGGCTGTTTTACGAATATCGATACCGTGCTAGTACAACTTGTCCATGTAAGCTCAAACTTTTAACCAAAATTCTGACAAGAGATCTGAACGGCAGCGTGTAGGGTTTGAACCTTGCGTGATGTGGTGACTTGTTTCCAGAGTGTATGTCGCCTTGGAATGTCGGTGAGGGAGGTCGTGGAAGGTCATCACACGAAACGGACCAAGGGATTCCTCTCTGCTTGCATTGCGTACTCATTCATTACAATCCCATCCCTGGAGAATGTTCTGATGCAACTCCAACTTTACCTCATTGTGGGTCAAGTTGCTTATGCAAATCAGTGCTTGAGCCAAGGTAAGTACTGGAGCAGTTGACCTCTCTGGAACGGTTTGGGTGGCAGATTTTTTTTTATTTTGTAGGGGACGCCTGCCTCAAGGCATCCATAACACTTCTGAATGACAACCTGTCAGATCTCAATGACGCTGAAAAGTTGGAATTTGTTTCCAATTTGGTAAGGATTGAGAACTTATGATAGTTCTCCAGCTAAATTCTGTGGATAAATTTACTATTCCCAATTCCAGCTCAGCACGCTGCTCATCGTTCCAGATCATCCCAGGGAGCCAGCTCTCTATCTCCTCCGGGGTCTCATGTCACTTGACCTCAACTCACCCTCGATTAAGCTCAAGTATTTGTCCCTGCTTGGTGCTTATGCTCAGGATTCTTATCCCTATGGATTCGACTCAGGTGAAATTTTGACTAAACTTTAGCGCGAACCTAAATACTGGGCGGTCTCATCGCTGATTTTGTTAAACCCTGCTCTGAATTCCAGTGGACTCTAACAATGCATTGTACGGTGGGACGGAGACCTTCATCTCCAGCGTCAATTCCATTGCATCCACAACCCTCAATGACCTCCTGTCAAGCGTCAAACTCCTTGGGGATGAGATGCAAGTGAAGAAACAGGTAATGAGACATTGTGCTTGCTAAAAATCCACACGTTTCAAGTATTGAATACTCATGATTTCAGAGTAAGCTCTGCCTGGATCTATTTACTGAAATCTTAAATTGGGGGAACCTAAACACAATGGGTAACTTGGCTCTCAATTTATGGAATCTGTCGAAAAAGGCTGGAGATCCAAGACTTGCTGGAAGGATGCTGGAATCCATACGCCGGAAATCCAAATCCAACTCCACTGACTTACAGAATCTGGTGACAAAAATCAGTGTAGATTAAAACGTGCTTGTGCTTATGAAAGTAGTTTGCAAATCCGGTTTTAACTTTAACGAATTAAGCAACACCTTAGCTCCAACGGAGGGGTTTTTCCATTTTGTGAACGTTACAAAGAAGTTTAGAATGAAAAACAAAACGTTGGTGGGAAAATTGAACTTGAGTGAATTTGTAAAATTAAACGTTGTCCAGTGACCTCTCCTCGACCCGAGTAGCAGTTTTTAAGGCTTAGACAGGAGACGGGAGGGTGGGGTTGCACTTTTTGGAAGTTTCCGTGCCACTGATGATGAGGAGGATGACGCTGACGCTGCCGACATGACGCGTTGCGCTTCCCTTTCTTTGATCTGGAGGCTTGTGGCACTCGTTTGGCGAGAGGGGGTTCTGCTTGCAGGTTTTTTGGAGCCATTAGTTGCTGGAGACTCCTTTCCGGAAATGCTGTCCACAGATTCCTGTTTTTGTAATTTCAGTGCCAATTTTGCAAAGGCCTTGTTTGATTTAAAGTAGTCCAGAATCCAGGGTAGAAGCGCTGGAAACGACTCCACCGTTTTCGTCAGCGTCTTGATGGAAAACTGGAAGGAAACGATTGATATTAAAGAAAAGATTTCTCCAGTCATGGCTTGAGGTCAAATGCCGCTTACCTCAAACTTTTCCCGGAGACACTTGAGCTTTATTTCCGACTCGATGAGGTCACGTTCTTCGGGATGTAATTCCTCCATTTGCTTCAGGAGTCGTCGGGTAAGGAGCTTCGCTCGATCAATCTTAGTCTTCTGACTTCCAATTTCAGTGAGGACCACAGTGAGTTCTTGTCTTCGATCCGTGAGCGTATCCCGCATGGACTCAATTTCTGACTGGACTCGATGGAGCTCCCGTTCCTTCTCTTGACATGTACTCAGGAGGCCATGGAGACGCTGCTCCGTACTATGTTTCAGAATCAGGAAATCCCGGAAGAGTTTCTCAGTCAGCGTCGCCGTCTTGTTGCTGGCTGTAAAACGGAGTCAAAGTTCAACAAAGTTTAACTGCCACCACCACCACGTCTCCTTACACTTCTTCCACTGGGGGGTCAAACTGGTCTTGAAATTCTGATTGGAGGTCCTCAGGAGGGCTAAAGTGTTCTGGAGGCCTTCAACTTCCCGTTCTGCTTCCTTGACTCGCCTGTCCCAAGTCTCACCCTCACTGGAACCCAATCAAGAAACAGGGGAGGTTTAATTGGGAATCATTAAAGGTCAAGCGTAATTCGGCCTCACTGTTTTAGTGTTTCACGTTCTTGGGCAAACTTGATGATGAGATACGCTTCGGAAACTCCATCAGACTCAGCAGTTCCACTCGACATGGCGGTCATGACCATCTCATACCTTGGGAGAAGGTAAAACATAATTAATTAATTTCGAAAAAGAAAGGAAAAAAAGAGTAAACTGAATTGTGTTAACTTACTTTGTCTTTAAGTTTCTAAGAAATGATTGAATGTCGCTCATGTTGATCACGAGCCTCGTCCGGGTTTCTGTCAAATTCTTTTTCCGTTGTTCCAAAAGTACCATGTGTGTCCGGATTTCGGTTTGTCTTTCTCCAGTGGCCTGGAAGGGAAGAGATTAGTAAATCAGTCCAGCGATACCATAAACTGTCCAGCCAGCAGCGACGCTGTCCAAGGTCAAGAATTGAAGCAATGAATCAATTGCAAAAAGTATGGCGTACTCACCGCTTCCAGTTCCAAGTAATTCTTGGTAGCCGAGAAGTATTTTTGTTTCCGCTTCTGGAATGCGGCAACCAAGCGATTCCGGGTGAGTAGAATCATCTGGAAGTCAAATTTGGTTTGATGAAGAAGTTTGACGACACTGACCCCTTCTCTTTTGTATCTAAAGAATAAAAGGAAGCAGCGTTGGCAGTTTGATAGCCTCCGCTGATTGGAAGTGACATGTGTCAGAAATCGCTTACGCAGTAAGCAAAATGTTGAGATTGTCATTCTCAGCATCCAGCGTATTCCCCTGCTCCGTGAATTGCTGGATTTCTTTCTTGATTCCCTGAACAACGGAATGGGTGAAGCTGTTGAGACTTTCTTGTTTGACCTTGTCCCGAAACCCTTCCTTAAGTGCCTGCCGCAGTTGCTTCTCTTGCTTGAACAAGCGATCCGGAGTGTCGTAATCTTCCAAGCTTCGAGAGCGATTCATAATCTTTCCTTGTAACGTCAAAATCGTAAACTCGAACTCTTGTAGCTTCCTCTGCCGCTTCTCAATCTGTGGAGAATCAAACACAAAGTTCAGCGTCATGATCAGCGATTTGAAGCAAGGATTTAGCCTTCTAACCTCAATGCCATGGGCGTATGTGGCGCCTTTGGTATTCTGGAGCACACATGTTTTCCCCTTCATCTCCAGCCGAATTGATTCCAACTGCGTCTTGATTTCCAGAACCTCGGTGGAGAGTTGGGCAAAGTTGTGCCTGGAGTGATCCCGTTCCTTTTCCCGAGCCTGGAACTGCTCCTCTTCGAAATCCAAAATGACGCCCAACTGTCTAAACTTCTCATCGGTCGAGGAAGACCCAAACTTGAATTTCTTGTGGTGAACCCGGACGCCGTCGAGTTCTGCCTTCAATTGATTCTCCCTTTCCAGGATTGTTTCCACTTCGGCTTCACAATTTGCCTTCCGCTTCTCAACTTTCTTCAATTCCGCAGCTAAGTTTTGAACCTCCAGGCGTGTTGAGATCAATTGAGCTTCGTACGTCTTGACGTTTGATTGGTTGCTGGAGAGGCGTTGTCGGAGGTCACTGGTAGTTTTGTGGAGGTCACGGAGGGAGCGCTCCACTTCTCCAGTGTTCTCAGCATTGGTTTTGAGCATGGATTCATTTTCTTTCACGGATTCGGCGACGTCCTGGAGATTCCTCGTGAGGTTCACATATTCCTGGAGACAATGAATGGTGAGACCACATGAGAAAATTGGCAAGTAGAGGTCACTGGAGGAGTACTTACTTCACCCAGCAACTGCAAATCCGCGTCACGCATTTTCAAAGACTCGATGACCCCTTTCCAGAGCTCGACAGCGTCATTCCTGGACTTGTGAACTGCCCGGAATTGGTTACAGACGCGATTCAGGGTCAGTTCCGAATTCTTGACCTGGGAGATTCGGGTTTCCAGTTGAGCTTTGAGTTTATCCTCCTTCTGCTTCATTTTTCGGTACGCGAGTTCTCCTTCCTAAAAACGTTCAAGGGAAGAAGAAAAATTGACGGTCAGGGACCATGTTAACTTGAAACGCTGAAATCAGGCGTTGTGCACTGATCGCTTACCTTGATTGCATTTTCGTCCAAAGTAAAATACTTTGACATCATCTCAATGTCTGATTCTTCTTCCTTGGAGGAATTCCGCACTGCAGCGATTGCTTGATTGTCCCATTCAATCTCCGCAGAAAGTTGGTCTACCGTAACTTGTCGCTTTTCCAATTCCATCTGGAAGACAAGGTCACGGGTCATAATTTGCTGCACTGGAATCAGCGCAGCGTTGAAGCTGACACCTTACCCGAACTTTCCCATGTCGAGTCCTCTCTTGGGTAATAGCGAGCTTCTTCCACTTGAGATCCCGCATGAGATTCTTCAGCGTATTTTCAGCGCCAGCTTTCAGACGCCTTGCGTGTTCCATCGTTCCGCGTTGAGTTTGACCCATTTTCTAGCAACATTGAAATAGGAGCAATTTACATGGCTGAAGTTTGACCTATGACCTGCTGCTGCTTAATCTTGACCTTACCTCCATGTTTTTCATGAGAACAGAAGTACGGGTGAAATGATTTTTGAGATCCTCCCCTCTTCGCTCCTCGTCATCCAGCGCTGCTCGCATACTCATAACTTTTCGCTGCTTGGCTTCCAGCTAGGTAGGAAAATGGAGTTAATTAGTTTTAATTATCATCGCTGATTAAATCAGCGGTGTTTCCTGACCTCTTTCTCCAGTTGACGGTTCTCATCGTTGGCAATTGGTAAATTGAAACCACTTCCCCAACCCAGGCGACTCATGTATTCTTTCAAGTATTTCTCACCCATGGCCTCAACTGTCTCAGCAGCTCACAATTTTGTCCAATTTCAATTGATTTCACTGATTAATCGGTTCACTGACGTGTGCAACCAATTTTATAAACTCAGCCTGGCACGCTCCACCTACCTGCTTACTTGCATTGATTTTAGAGATGCGGGGAGAGATGGTTGAAGAAATTGATCCACTTGTTTGATAAGAGTTGAGACTCTTTGACTCTGATTGATCCCCAGGCGGTAACCATGGCAACGCAAATTAAGTTCGATCACACAGATTCGCCCCTTCCCTCGGTTGGTTTTAAGTTTACTTTAATTTCTCGTCATTTTTGACAAAATAAAGTGACGATGGAAAGGGAAAGCTTTCGTATGAGATCGTCAATTGATTGAGATTCGATTGGATAAATTGGATTCTGGTTGGGATTGGGATTGGGATTGGACAAGAATCACGATTTCATGTTCAAAATGCGGAAAAAGTATTCCACTTCCATATGAGCATCTTCTGGGAGGTCGGTGCAATGGACTGCGTTGTAAATTGTATTGATCCCATAGCGAGCACGGAGGGACAAAGGTCGGAGCTTGCGTCCTAGTTCCTGTGCAAACATGAATTTTAGCAAATTTGAAAATTATTCTAAAGCATTGGAGTTCCAGTTCTTACGGGATCATAAGGTCCGCAAGCGGATCGGAAGGATTGCGGCGTCTCTTCTCCACATCCACCGATTTCCAGAACCAAACAAGGTCCGACGCTTAGCTCCGTCGTCATTTGCTGTAAATTGAAAATAAACTCCTTAACTACGCTGATGACATGCAGCCGGTTAAGTTCGACCGATTAATCTTACAGAATAGTCTCCCAAAACCCCCTTGTAGATTTCGTAAAACTCTTCGGCATGAGTTCGATCTAGGTAGAACATTTCCATGGCTGTGATTGTAAAGTTGGCAGCAGTGATGTCAGAGATGATACGACCGGCAGAGTTCTCCTTGACAATGTGGGGTTTGATAACGCAGCAAGTAGTGCAGTTGAGGACGGCAGTATTTGGTGCGACGCAAGGTAGGTCTTGACGGGTTATGGGAAAGAAGAAGGCAGCATCCTACAAAGATGTCAATTAATAATTAATCAATTGATTATCCGTAAAAACAGTGCGACATTTTTCCGTACCCTGACGACACAGGCAGGCGTCTCTGAGACATGGAACCCATTGTGAATTTTATCAATTCCGTAAAGGGCTCTCAGGCAAGTCGGAGTCTTGAGCTTAGCATCCTTCGGGTCCTCGTCCCCTGCTAAATTCTTGGCCTTCTCAATAGAATTTTCACCAACAAGGAGAAAGGCAATGACCGGACCGGACGTGATGTGATCAATTACAGTGCTGTTGAGAAAAAGGGGAAGCGTTTATGTAAATTCAAAGGTGTGTGGTATCAGTTGAGGAGGTACTGGACCGTGTAAACTTACGAGAAATACTCCTGGCCTTGATGATCGTCGTAGAAGCGAGATGCCATGGCTTTATCCATCCGTGCCATTTTGACGCGAATTATCCGAAAGCACTTCTCAATTCTTTGTAGAATGAATCCAATATTGGCAACAGCTTCTGGTTTGACCATGATGAAAGCTCTGAAAAACGAACCTTGGTTTAGTTATCAACGTGATCGGTTCACGTTTTCCAACAGTGCAGAATTCAATTGAATTAAGATACCGTTCAGTTTTTGGTTCCAAGTACAGGCGGGTACAGCTGTCAGCATATTCCGTGAGTGTCATGGGACGAGCATAAATGTTGAGGACATTCCCAATGTAGAGGGCAGGCAGCGTAACAGTGTCCACTTTCATGCGCTTCAGGAATCTCCGACCGTTGATTATGTCTTTCTGCAAAAATAAATGGCGAATCCTTCAGCGTCATTCGAAATTGGACTGGAAAGGTGTGAAGCAGCGTCTAGAACTTACAATCTCAACAGTCTCATCAATGGTATGAAAAGTGAAGAGGAACTTCTTCACCAATTCAGCCTCTCGATCATACCATTCGGCGATGAAAATCAGTTTATCGGGCTCAACCTACAAGCAAAATAAACAAACAAACACACATCATGAAACCTGAAACCTAATGAACTAATGGCTGCAGCGGCGTTAATCAGAGTGATTGGTAATTACATTCTTTCCAGCTTTTCTTGACGTCCCTCCACAGAAACCTCCAGCGCAATCTTGCTTCGTTGTACAGTAAGTGGGAATTGGTCCCTTGAGGCTTGTACATCTGTCTGAATTCATCTTGAATTGATTCCTTTTACTATTGGCTTCACTTTTTCGCTTGGATTAGGGTTGTTACTCTTCTCGCGGATTCACGAATTCTGCGGCTTCGATGCCAGAACAATGACGGACAGTCCACCGCGATTTTATTTCCTGGGTGAAGAATTTCCAAATAAAACAATCCTGGACAATCTGAAAAAAAGCAAACTTGTTTACATCCCGTTCTCATGGTTACCTTACCCCGAATTTCTGCTAACGGAATTCCAGTCTCACGACGTCGTCGTCGGTGGCGGCGGCGACAAGGCACAAGCGTTTTTCCAGATCATGGGAGGTCCTTCCTGAAGAGCTACAACTGGTCAATTAAACTAATTGATTTGTTTGATTTAATTTAAAACTTACTTGAGTTTCGAAAAAAAACCAAAACAAACAGAAAAAACAGGATTTGACGTTTGAAAATAGTTTCCCGCCGTTTCGGTTTCGCAAGTCCGAACGGCGCAAGAAGTGCGTTGACGTTCAGCGGACCTAACGCTGCTGACCTCTTTTCTTAAATTTTAATTAGCAATTCAAAATAACGCTGATCGTATTTTAAAAACGAATTCAATGAACATTTATTTCCAATTATGCAATCTCAAAGACAAGATTGTAGTTGCTAGATTCATAATGCCCTGTGAGTCTCCAAAAGGTAACTTAGGCCAACAAACATTTAAATGAATTCCAGTTTTTCCAGTTTATAAGCTCCAGGAGGATGTTATGCCTAAGTTTGTTCTGTCTTTCGGTTGAGCCCTGTTTCAACTCCAGCAACAATGAAAACGACAAAAATTGAAATGGTGAGGAGGATGAAGAGGCTAGCCAAGCTTCCTATTGTTGACGGATTATAATTCCGGTCAATCTAATTGGTATTCAACAAACAAAATTAAGACAAAGCGTTAGATAGTTTCTCCTAATTTGATTAAGCTGCAATTCTTACGTCCATACTCCCCTTCCCATCGTCGTCGCATTCTGTTTGATCCTTGAACCATTTCTCTGCCAAATTATCCAGAACCCCTCCTTCGTTCAGTTCCAAAATTGCTTCATTTACTTTACTCCTAAATTACAAACCTAAATTAGCAAATTTAGGTTTGCAATCATCTTTTACAGAAGTTTGGAGAAAAAAAAACGAAGAAATCCACGACCAGTGACACGAGTAATTTTAAACATGAGTCAGCTCTCGTTAATTTTTGGAAGTAACTTTGGTGTTGTTTTTGCAAAACTTACAAAATGAGTTTCCTCGAGTCCTTTGAAATGGCAAGTGAAAATGCTTTCTTGGGTCCAAACAATTGAGGGACGATTGCCAAATCACAAGGTTTCTTAAGTATTGCATGTTTGGCCACAGGTGATTCCATGATGAATGCAAATGTAGCTAAAATTACAATACAAGTTCATGTTTCAATGCAAAAAAAATTAGAATTAAGCATTTCTCCAGTGCTTAGCTGGGCTCTTACAGTTAGCATTAGAATTTCGGACGCGACTAATCCCACGAGTGTAAGATTCAACAAAGGATCCACCTTCGGTAATTTTCTCATTCAATTTTGAAATCAAGGGGTCCTTGCTCGTCTGAAATTATGGCAATTACAATTTGAATTTTGGAATTTTGAAACCAGAAAACTGGATTTACCTGAAAGTAGTTGTAAGTGGATCCACCCTTCCGTATTCCATATTTGATTTTGTCTTGACCCAGTAATTCCTCCGCGGATTTAATAGGCAGTGGCTTCTTTTCACCGGATTCTTTAACCAATCCCAAAATTTTATCCGCTGCAAAATTACTTGTGTAGGCCGAAAAGCAGATGAGGAGGAAAATCCAAAGGGTCACTTGGAGGACACGCGTTGCGATTGACCTGAAATTTGATGCCACACCCTCAATTTGTGTCCTTTTTTCCCCCATTTTCCAAACCGGAAGTGAAGACCTGTCCTTACTTGGGCGTTCCGAAAACCCTGGAGGCAAATTCAGCAAAGAATCCTTCCGGTGGTGGTGGTTGGACGGTCCCGATTTTCCGTGACACGGTTTTCTCAGTAAAGAAAATGAGGAAGATCAAGATGATGGAGGCGAAGAAGAACGTTGCCCAGAACCAGGCGCTCATTGGCTGGAGCCATGGGAAGAACACGTTAGTGGCTTCCCCTTCCCCACCATCGCTGCCCCACTTCTTGATGCTCTTCATCAAAACTGCCAGTTGTGTCTCCATGAAAGGGACGGAGAAATCAACAACTTCGGCTCGTTCGGAAGTGACGCTCAAATCTGCCAGTGCCATGTCACTCCGCTAAATTTTGATAACTTGTGATTTGGGAATTTGCAAATTGTTGAAATGGGATTGAAAATTTGCAAACTTACTTTTGAGACGAGTTCCCCAATCATCCCCTCCCAGTCTCCAGTCACATTGTTTGTAGTCCCGTAATTTGCCACAATTTTGAATCTGTCTGAAAAATTGGCAAAATAATTTTGTAAGCAAGTTTAAAGATTACAGTTTCCAGTGTTATTTTTGCAAATTCTCACACAGCAATCCAAGTTTTTCGAACAATTTTTCTGCTAAATCCTTGCTGAAACCTTCGTACTGATCATTTCCGGTCACCGTCGGATCCACAATTTTGGTGAGAAACGGCTCATTCTGCGAATTTGCAAAAAATGGAATTAGAATTGTGAGTTTGCAAATTTCCAATTTGCTTAAATTTGCCAAATTGTGCTAACCAGGGTACTGGTCACAATGATTTCCCTCTGTGGAGTGTACAGTTGGCCATTGGACGCTCCGAAAATGGAGATGAGGATGGTCGTAATTGTTGCGAAACGTGCCATGATTGAAATTGGCAAATGCGAGGATGCTACCGCGCTCTCTCCTACGAGAACTGATTGGCCAGATGCGTTTGTTTTTAGAAATTGGGTCGTTTGGGCCTGTGTGTCTTTACGATTTGTTTAATGTCTCCCGTTTTATAAAAATAAACCAAAGCCAGGAGTGAGTGGGGAGGCGTCTCTTCAAGCTCCTTTTTTGCAGCATGTCAAGTCAACCCGAAAATTTGGCAAAGAATCCACTTGGGTCTTTAGGAGGAATTCGATCACTTGAAAACAGCGAAAAATTCCAAACCGAAATTTAATTCCACCAACTTTGCAAAATTGGCATGAAATTATGGCACCAAACTTTGCAGAGGATTCTCAAAACTTTTTCACATCTTCTATTTTCTTAGCTTCAGAAAAAAAATTTCATCCGATTGCAAAATTGTAATGGAGCTGTTAAAGTTTTCGCTGGCAATTAGGGTGGATGTTGCGGATGCGCAGCGATTTCTGAATTTTGTCAAAAACTTTTTATTGAACAAAACTGGCCAGATTTGTGTTAATTTTTGAAAACTTTTGAAAATTTTAACAAATCACGCTGAATTTCCGGTTGGAGGGGCATTGTTCCTTGTTGGTGATGGTGGAACTCGGAGCTCCACTGCTCCGTCCCTTTTCGGTTGCTAAAAATCAGGGATCAAGATTAGTTGCAAATGCTCACAATTGGTTTTTCCAGCGAAGGATTTGCTGAAGGCCATCTTACCGCTTGACCTTTCTTCCTCAGTATTTCAGCAGCAGCGATTAGAAGCGCCACCAACACGGCTGTGATGAGAAGATAAAACACCCCAGCCATGTTGTACAGGGTCAGAGCCTCGTCCATTTCAACTTCCTATTCGTTTCAATAAATTGAAGCATTAACTTTAACCTTTGACCTCTAAATTCAGCATGAAAAGCTCCGATTACCTCCCCTGCGACCGTAGGTTGCCTGCCCGTAGGGCATTCACTTTCACCTGTACCCTGGAACCATTTCAACCTCATTTCTTCCATCTTTCCACTCTCCTTCAATCGTAAAATTACAACGTTCATCCCATCCCTGGAGGTCAAACAAGATGAGGGTCAAGGTCAACTCGTTTATAATAACCAATGCATTTACTTTAACTTCTTCAATTCAGGGTCAGGGGTGTTCCGTGTGGCGACAGCAAAGGCTCTCTTTGGACCAAATGCCATCGGGGCCAGCACGATGCTGCATGACCTTGATGACATGTACTCAGCTTGGGGGCCCTCGGCGATAAAGGCGTAGGCACCATCTAGCAAGGTCAAGAGGTCAGAGGTGGGATCAAGGGAGTAATTCAATGCATGACCTCACCCTCTTTCACCCGGTCGAATCCCCCTTTGGTGGTCTTCGCCATCCCTCCATCTCGGATCATCGCTGAAAACATTTTCCGGTGGAGGCTTTGCCAGGATCGCTGCGAACCAGGAGTAAAGGTCAAATGGTATGTTGGCTGAAGCTTGTCGAAAACGCTTCAGGCAGCGATTCTTACCCGAAAGAAGTCGTACGTGCTTCCACTCCGGAACACCCCGTACTTGACCTGAGTCTGAGCTCCTAAATCCTCAATGGATTTGATAGGGGACGCCCCTGGCGCCTGCCCGTTCCCCAGACGGTCCACGATTCGATCCCCCGTAAAAGTTGCCATGTAGGCCGCCACGACAATAAGGATGAAAATCCAGAACACGATTTGGAGGACTCTTCCAGATGTGGTCCTGGAAACGGGGGTTAAGTTTTGTCATTTCTGGAAGTCATGACATGTCTTGACATGATGCGACTAGACGCAACATGACTGACCTCGGTGAGCCAATGACGCCGTTGGCACAAAATGCGACCGGTGGTGGATGTCGCTGTTTCGTCGGATCTTGCTTAATCGGGACGTATAGCTCAATTGTGTAGAGAAGGAGTAGGAGGATTATGATGGTAACTACGAGGACCACCCAGAGAAACGCTGAAAATGGGCGGAGGAAGATGTATGACCCGGGGTCACGAAAATCTTCCTCGCTTCCTCCAGATACCGGTGCCTTCATGGCAATCCGCAATTGAAATTCCATGAACGGGGTTGAGAAATCCACGGCCTCTGCTCTCTCCCGCGTCATCGTCAATGGTGCAATTGCTATGTCAGCTGACTGGAATTTGACACAAGTAGCAGCGATCAAAATCGCTTGAAATTTTATTCCGTTCGTTCTCACCCCCTTGGTGAGTTCTCCAATCATCCCATTCCAGACGCCTTCCTTGGACAGTGAGCCATAATCCCCATCACGGACGAGGTTCACCGAGTCTACAAAAAAGTTTTCAAGACAGGATATCTGCAACTTTGTTTCTGCAAATGCAAAATTTGCAAAAATTTGCAACACGGCCCTGGGATTTGACATACATGTGAAATTGAGCTCCTGGGAGAGAATTTGTGCCAAATCCATTGCGAATCCTTCATACCTTGCGTTTCCTGTTGGCAATTGCTCACTTGTTGATACCATCAAGTAAGGTTCCGCCTAAATTGCCAAAAATCGGCATTGAGAACATGCAAATTTAAAAACCTTGAAAATTTTAAACCTTTATGCAATTTTGGTTAATCCAATGAAAAGTTGGCGAAATTTGCGAAACTTACCAATATGGAAGTGATGCGAATCGGAGTTTTCTGGGCATGGCTGGAAGCCTGGAGGAGCGCGAAGAAGGTAACGATTATTGTTGCAGCGTAGGGCGCCATGATGGTTTTCGCAAACTTTCGCAACTGCCACAACCCGCCTTGCTAATTCTCTCCAAATAACTTTGGGTTTTCTTCCACCGCCGCCAGATTTCTTGGCAGCCTTTGTTAATGGGTCACAATTTTATTTCCTTTGCAAATTCCAAGAGGGATCACAGTGATTTATTGCCTTCTTCTAACTTCTTTTTTTCGTTACATCTCCACGCTTGCTTATTTTCCCTTCCCATCTTCCCTGCGCATCTGGGATCTAAAATTAACACTCCCACTTTGCAAAAAGGAGCAAAGGACGCACGCATTTGGCAAATTTATGAATAAAATGAAAATGAATCGATTAAGTGTGACAATAATTCACACAAATTGGGCTTGATAAACCATAAATTCCGAAACCTCAACACTCGTTTCAACGAGCCGCTTTAATTGACCTGAGACGCTTGCAAGTGACCTTCCATTGTTTCTTAATTAACCTTCAGCATTCCTAACGTCATCATTGCTCTTACTTGTTCATCCTCATTCAACCACTTTGCTTTTCTAAAATTATAAGGACACTGAAATGGAAGCATGGATTTCGGTGCGCCTTTTTCTACTTTCCAGTTGTCTTTCAATTACGTTTGGTTTACCCCTTGCAAAGAAAGGTAAGGGACCGTACAATAATGACGTCACCATTTTTGCCCAAATTTTTACCCCCCCCTCCTTCTTCGCTTATAAATCGGTGGTTTTGTTTAGATGTCCATTGTGCAGTGCGTCATAAAACTGGAGCACCGATTGACCTTGACTCGCGCGTAGTTGGTGGACATCCGATAAGCATCCAGGAGCGTCCCTACCAAGTCCTTGTACTGATCAGACATGGCAGTATCATAAATATTTGTGGAGGTAGGTTGAGATTTTCCCCAGAAATAAAAAAAATTATTAAGCATTTATACTCATTTTCAGGTGTGATTTACAGACGGGAATGGATTCTAAGTGGTTGGTTTTCTTTTTTTAATTTTTTTTGCTGAAATGTTGGTTTATTTGACTCATTATCATGATTCTGGTAGAAACTGCACTTAAATTGAGTATTGAGTGGTTGGTCCAATTTTTCAGCGATTCAGCGTTTCAGCCTTAGCTTAGCCTTTTGAATTATTTCTAGCTGCCCACTGCTTTTTTACCGACGGTAATACAACATCCGAACCGGGTGACATTAGAGTCCGCGCTGGAAAGACCCACCTTAACAAGACTGACCCGACGGAAGTAAACTTGCGGGTCATGGAGGTCATCATCCATGAACGTTTTCTTTCCGACAATGCCGACATTGCCCTCTTGCGTCTCAGTTCCTGTCTCGAGTACAACGACTACATCAAGCCGCTGACACTGGTATCAACTCACCCGGCCCTTGCCGAAGGTGACTCCCCACTACTTAAGGACGCCGGAGGGTTCAAAGTTAAATTTTTAAACTAATTGATTAAACTTGGCAGGTAAGGTCCCTGCTACCATCAGCGGATGGGGACAGACCAAGAAGATTCACATAAATGGGCAAACCGATCCAAGTTCGATAGGATTCCATCTCCAACTGGCCTCAATCCATTTCATCAGTAATGACCAGTGCGTCCGGGATTTTGCAAACTTTGACCCTGCCAAGTTGTACCCGGAGGGGACGCCACCGGAGGAATACAGTTGGTTCCATCAACATGTCGACCATGTTCCACCTACCGCCATCTGTGGGACCGCTGATGAAATAGACACTTGCGGCGGCGACAGCGGTGGACCCATGGTTTGTGAGCTGCCTGGAGAACCCCCTGGCCTCTGTGGCCTCGTATCCTTTGGCTACGGTTGTGCCCTTGGGATTCCTGGAGTCTACACGGACGTTTTCCAGTTTAGAAACTGGATACAACAAAATTTGAAGGAGAGTTGTGGAGCTGTTGGCGAATAACAATTTCTGCTATTTTGGCATTACAGCGATTCAGCCATCTTTTTGCAATAATAACCTAACAATCGTTATCGCATTATTCAAGCGCCCTGGAACACTTAAAACTGCCCTTCCATTGTTTAATTGACATTCGACATTCATTTCTCCCTTCCTCCGCGTTCTCCTACTTGCTTTTGCTCATAATTTGTGAACCTGAATTAAAATTGTAACCAAACTGAAATGGGACCATGAATTTCGGTTGTTTTACTTTCCAGTTGTCTTACAATTACGTTTGGTTTACCCACATTATATTCTTATTTCAATTGGTTTGGTTTTGGAAAAGAACGTAAGACCTCTCCAGTATCCATCCTTCTCCTTGATTATAAATTTCTCATTTAAATTTATATTGTCCAGAGCATGATAAAACTGGAGCCGTACTTGACCTGGATAAGCGCATAATTGGTGGACATTCAATAAGGATTGAGGAGCGTCCCTACCAAGTACTCATCACAATCACAAATGGCACCGAAACCAGCCTGTGTGGAGGTACGCGAAGTTTTACTCTAAATTCAGTAAGGGATTTCACGTCCAAATTTGGCCGTCACGGCCTAATTTGGCGAGAAAATAAAACAAAAAGGGTCTCGTTCATATTTAGACTCGAATCCTTCAATAAAATTATTTAATATAGAATTATTCAATATAAAATTATTTAATATAAAATTATTTCGTATAAAATTATTTAATACAAAATTATTTCGTATAAAATTATTTAATAAAGTTTATACTTTATTGGCAGGTGTGATTTACAAGAAGGAGTGGGTTCTAAGTGGTTAGTCCCATTTCCCCAGCGTTTCGGCGTTAGCTTAACCTGTAAAATTCTTGCTAGCTGCCCACTGCTTCGTTAATTTCTATGATGAAAAATTCCTACCGGATCAAATTAACGTCTACGTCGGAAAGACGCACCTCCGTGAGACTGACCCGACGGAAGTAAAAATGGGGGTCAAGGAGGTCATTATCCATGAAAATTATACCTCAGATGGAGAAGATGAATACGACATTGCCCTCTTGCACCTCAGTTCGTGTCTCCAGTACAACACCTACATCAAGTCCCTGGCACTTGTACCAACTCACCCAGCCTTTGTCAAAGGTCATTTCCCCACTACTTTTGACGCAGGAAGGGTTAAAGTTCAACTTTTAATCTCATTATGCTTAAATCCAGCAGGCAAGGTCTCTGCTACCATAAGTGGATGGGGACTATCCAGCGGTCCGAACGATACGCTAGCGGTAGCGTTGCAACTCCAACTCGCCACAATCCATTTCATCAGTAATGAGAATGACCAGTGCAT
>JAQIWD010000830.1:0-16584 GCA_034694825.1 Anurida granaria
AACAATTTTACACAATTAAAATCATTTAATGTCAGCATCAGCTAGTCGATTTCAGAAATCTTAATTTCCTGCGTCGCGTTTTACCGCAGGGAAGTGAGACACATGAGGGGAATTCGTTCGGTGAACGAGTTGAACCCGGGCCGATTCACGCGACGAGAAATAGCAAATTCTCCCCGCCACGTAGGATTAGATTCACCGAACGATTCACCTTGCCGTAAAAACCGAAGTGAGATAAAGCCTTTAGGTTTGAATAAAATCTTAACTTTTGAAATGTTGCGGTATTTAGTTTGGACCTGTTTGGTAGTTCCAGAGGTGGTAAAAGAAGTCGCGCCCTCATTTGTGGCCATCTTTACCACTCGTTTACCAATGCCGCCAGCGATTCGTAATGCATTTTCTCAACCTATCATGGAAAATAAAATAAAATGTCCTTTGACATTTAAAAATTTTTGGTAATGTCACAAGTATTTGTGAATTTATTATGGACACCCTTGATTGCAAGGTGGTATTACGCAAATAGAGCGCTCTGGTATATTTCTACAAATACAGGAAGTGAAAGTCCGAAGACCGATTTAAATAATTTTGGCTGACCCGATACTTCAAAAGATTTTAACCAGAACGCACAAAGCATAACATTCTAAAATAAAGATTTGCATGATTAACACAACAACACAAAGATTCAAAAAATAAGGGAGAAAGCTACCAGTTAGACTCTTTGATTTGAAGATTCTGGGAACGGGAATCATGCTATGATGAGAAATAAATGTAATTAATAATCGGAAACCGGGCTTTTAATTTTTGTTTGTTTGTGGAGCATTCGTCTAGCGTCGGGTGGTGTCCTCCTCTCCCCATCAACATCAACATCTTTCTGACGAAAAAAGGAGCAGAACTACAGGATGGAGACGAGCGTAGACAATTATTCCGTTTTGGCCTGTTTGGGATGATAAGGAAAGATAGGGAAGAAGGGATCCATCCCCATTCCATGCCCCTCTCCTTGTGTTAATTCCATTCTGGTAAATAAAAAGGGATTCCATTGGAAGTGGGAAGGAGATCGGAAGAGCCTCTCAGAAAAGGGGAACGGAGGAGGAACAACCGCATACACACACAACACGGCAAGACGCTACTACTCGCCTCGCCATATTGACTCATTCCTCTTCATCTATCCAAAATACAATCAAATCAACAGCCGCTGACCCAACAACATCAACTTGACCTCGACACATGTACCACACATCATCACATCCCTCCTCAACGACAAACTACTCAGGTCAGTCACCCCGTCGTCCTTAATACTCTCATTTTTTTAATTTTAAAAGTGTCACCACATTCCAATTAATCTAAATCTAGATAACCCAATTTACCATTTGACTTCAGTGTTTGTCGTAGCTTTACGTCCACGATATGCTAAAACCGGCTGGGACAATGCCAGTAATCTCGCGTGTCGGAGTTAAGACCAGGAGTAATTCAAGGCACAGAGGTACATACATTAAGTGAGGAGGAGTGAGGGTTCAAATGAGGATATGGTTAGGTATTTTACCAGTTGAAGAATTTCCAAGGCTCGCTCGGTATTGTTTTTGACATTTCAAAGCACGTTCCAATGCATTCAGCACACCGGAGGGCTTTATTACACACTTGCGTTCGCGTTAGTTAAGTGCCGAGGCGAGCATTGAATTCGATTGTTGGGTAATGGATCATAGGCTAGGCTGAATGAGTGAGCTTAAGTTGGTTTCCGCTTCCGCTGCTGTATCCGTCATTCGGATCGCATCTCTCCGTGTACTTACTTGAAGAAAGTTTGAGGGTGGTAGTGGTGGTAGCTGGTAGAATAACGTGCTGTAAATGAAAGAAATGCCTAAGTTTTTCAAATACCAGTCGTCTTCTGCTCATACTCACAAAGGAAGGAAGTAAGAACTAGAGTAAGGATATACCTACGGCTTAAGCATAAGGCTCGACGCTGCTGGAGCGAGAGGAACGAAGTGAAGTGAAATGGAGACGTTCCTAATTCACCTCTGACTTTGACACGTGAGTTACAGATAGCCAGTACTGCCTCAGATTGAATTGAAATTATTATAATGTGTAGGAATTATTGCTTAGTTCAAATTGATGAAACCTAACTGATGGATTAATTAGTTGATGAGATTTCGTAACTTCGACAAAAAGTTGTCTTTCAGTTCCTTAAAGACAGTGTAGCGAAGTGTTAAAACGAAGGCTAACTTCCTACTACACCGGCACACGCAGCCATTTACCACCAGATAGAGGTCTTGAGTAGGTTTTATTCGATACTATACGGTTGGTTATGTTTACCTTTCTTTTTCTAAATACTTTACTACGAGACTACGACTATAATAAATCATCAATCGGACGCTACCTCTACCTCTCATAAAAAGGTTGAAGGTTCTGAAACCTAAATGCATTTAAAATTTATACTCGTAAGTTCATCATAACTGAAGCATGTGTTAGGTCTTGGGAGTTTAGGTGTCGGATGAGGGATGATCTACTTTGCTGCTCTGCTGGCCTTTAGCCATTTTTAATTTACGGTATTGAATGGGAGGTGAATATTTAGCTCGTATAAGTGAATAATAATCCCAGAAAGAAAGGAGTATTAAAGTTAAGTTTCCCCACCCGCAACCCTCTGCGCCTCTGAAGTTTTTATCTCTCTGGCAGTAATGCATTTAATTATTCATTATTTGTCGTTCGTTGTTCCTTTTTGCTGTTTTAGTAAATGAGGGGGTACAAGGTACACGGCCAGGACAGGCAGGCGTGGGGACGCTCATTTATCACTACGCCACCAAAACTGAACCTGATTCTGATTGGTGTGAAAGTATCTGATTAGAAAAAAGTTCTATCCATATCAACATCATGCTTCAAAGCGCCTGTCTTCATCTTTTAAAAGCACAGCAGCATGAGTATAGAAGCAAGCAGTAACTTAAACAATTTTTTCTACTCCTTCCTGCTTTTGCAATCAGAACAACAGGAGCGTAGTCGTCGTCGCTCGTCATAAAATAAAAGGCAGGCATAATGGGATGAGATTGATAAGGTCGCAGAGGGAGAGAGGGAGCCAAAAGGGGTACATAATTGGAATTTCTGTGTTTTCGGGGGTTTTTAGCCAAAAGTTTTGAAATGAGAGCAGCATTAGTATAGCCACCCTAAGCTAGGCTTTTTCCTTACCGAAATACGGACCCCTAATGTGGTCTTTTCTAAACTTTTCTCATGAGCCTATTTTATTGATCGATCTCCGCTCATTGATTGCGAGTTGTCTTTCTTTCTTGAGTCAAGTCTCAAAAGTTCTTACCAAACACGTCATTTCTCGCCATTTCAGCTCGTCCTCCTCTGAGTTTGGGTACAACGTCATTACAAAGTACACTCCAGAGCCATGGACGATGTCGTGGATTTAAGTGTCAAGTAAGTCGTATTTTAATTATTAAGTTTCTGTTCTTGTTCCTTATTGTTTACCCTTTCTTATTTTCAAAGTTTTATTTCCTTGCTTTTGTCGCAGGAAAAGTAGCCCTAGTCCCGTCTCCAGCCAATCCCGGTCGTTACCCAAGTCTCCAAGAGCGGATCTACCACCACCAGAGCCTTCGAGATTTGAAGTCCAGATGCCCTTGGCTTTCAATCATCTGCCCCCATCTGTTGCAAATCTTATTCCCCAAGTTCATGTCCCCCATGACCTTACGAGGCTGGTGAGCTTGTTACGAGAGCGGGAAAGAGACGATGTCGTATCCACCACTTCTGGGAGCGGCAATCGTTCCGGTGCTGGTTCAATGTCAAGGGCGGCTCTCTCATCATTGTCATCCTTCCTTCAACCACAAGCTCCTCGGCAGCCACAGACTCCTAGGAAGCAAAGTCATGTGTCGGGGGTGAAACGGAAGAAGCAAGATGAAGACGGCGACGTTTTTCAGCTCGCATTACACCACTCCTCATCGAATCATCCGGTCAGAAGGAGTTTGAGACCACGAGCGGAGCGGAGTTATGCTGAAAGCCCGGATATTGTGGTTGAATTCGAAGATGAACCGCCGAGTAAAATTAATGGAGTGGCATCCATCATTTCCACAAATGGTAATGGACATGCAAAGGATAAAGATGACGATTCTGATACCAGTAGTGACTGCGGAGAAATGCCACCACTGCCAGTGATCAAGGTAAGCAAATTTTTAACTAGCAATTACTTAAATTGACAGAAGCCTCAACGTTTATTGTTAGCCACATATTGACAAATGACTTACAGATGTTTTCTTTCGTTTGGAGGTTTTCATTGTGGCGACATTAAAATGGTTTCTGAAGTTTGGGCTATTAGCTCAGTGCTTTTAGTCAGAATATTGGAACCAACAATTCTATTTTCAACGTCATAACTGCTCGTTTGTTTGTTCGCATTCTATTGCTTCATACGAATCGAATAGCATTTGAATTATTTTATTTTCAGGAGCTGAGCCCCGCGGAAGTTGATACAAGAGAAAAGTTGCTTGAGAAACTCCGTGAGAGTGTCAGGAACGAAGAGATGAAGCTAGTCCTACTGAAGAAGTTACGTCAGTCACAAATGATGAAGGAGAACGTCTGCGTTCCTCAATCGCCAAATTTTGCAGCGAACGTTAACAATGGAATTGGGAATCATTTACCAATCACTGGAAACAATTCCGCTGGTTTCCACCCACCTCCACACTCTCCTCATCAGAATAATCACATGAGCATCCAGAATGTCCATGGAATTAATCTACAGAGCGGAGGGAAGGGACGTTCCTCTCCCAAACTGCCATCGGGGACAAACCTATCACTCAATCCCAACCATGGAACTCCAGTTGGCCATTTGGGTAGTCTAGCAGGACTTCGGTTGACACAGCATGGAGGTATTATTCCTGCCCAGCAAAGCTCCAACAGTCACCATCGCCCACAGCAAGGCTCTCCCAACAAGGGACTCAACTCATCCAAAGTACCTTCTCTGCTCAAAGGGGTAAGTCGAGATGCTGCCTTGACTGAGGCAGTGACACGGAAAGCTTTTTCATCTTTATATTTTACCATTCCAAGAGAAATTAACTTCTGACCTTTGTTGGTTCTCAACACAAGCGGGTCATGGAGTTGACGACTCTTGGGAAAGAAATCAGTGTATCTCCCAGTGAATTGTTAACTGATCAATCAATTTGGTTACCATTTCTGGGAGACACTAACAGTTTTACCTTTAGTTTTTACTTTGCTTTAAATGCTGGTGTAATTTCCAATGGGATATATGATCCACTGTAACAATTTTTTATCCTTCCAGCAACAACCGCCGGTTTCCCGTGGAAATGCACCGAATGTTCATCAGATGCAGGGATCTATGCCGACTCTGATGATGCCCCCACAGCGATCTTCATCCAACTCAATTTCGCATAACCTCCTCCTAGCTCAAGCGCAACAGTCTCTACTCCGGGGTAAGCGATTGGACATTCCTTAAAGTTTATGTTGCACCCTAATATATTGAATACTTACGTCAACCCATTTTAAACAGGTTCTAGGAATCAAGGACCCCAGTCAGCAGCGAACATGATACTAAACTTTGCCAGTACGCCTCCAGGTGCTATTCCAGCGCCCACTATCTCACCTGCAATGGACAAGTATGAGAGACCGAAGGAGGCGCATTCTGGTTCCACGTCAAGTTCTCAGGTTAGCTTTCTGTTTTTTTTTGTTGAAAAGTATGAATGACAGAATTCCTGAGAGGAAAACTTCATTCGCAATTTTAACACACATTGTCTCTGTTTCTTATTGCCACATGCTCAGCTACTGGGTAGCTCAGGCTTATTGGAGGGAAAGTTAAGTGGCACCTGCGGCACTTCTAACATAGCCGGGGGACCCATAATGCTTAGTCCAAACACAGGATCTAACCATAATATTAATGCTCCTAATTTGAATACTGGCGTACCTTTACCACCAACGCTTGATCAGGTATTTCACAAAACTCGTTTAGAATAAGGAATTGTTTCTGGTGCATTAATACTATTGGCGGCACTTCGCTTTGAATAGTTTTTCGTTAACGTAATTTTCGACTTTATTTTCTAAAAGGGTCAGTTTAGACAATGGACGCATGATTTTTGATAAGTTTGCATGTGGCGGGTTTGGTTTCTTGAATTTTTGCAAAGTACTATTTGCGTTTATGAGTTACTTTGCACAGCGTCCAGTATTAATTGGGCTTATTTCACATTATAGTCAACCTTATTTTCAGGCTGAGCGACGCCACCGATTGGCTACAAGTGGAGAAGAAGAAAGGGAAACTCCAGCGCAAAGACAAGCGGCGGCAAAGTTGGCCCTTCGGAAGCAGCTAGAGAAGACTCTTCTTCAAATCCCACCGCCCAAACCTCCCCCTCCAGAGATGAATTTTATTCCGAACCCAAATAACATGGAGTTCTTAGCTCTCATCGGGTTAGAGTTTGTTGTGGATTATATCACGAAGGACACTAAAATAATTCCCAAGTATCCAGACGCTATTGTCTGCAACCAGTGTAAGACAGACTTTTCGAGCATGTGGAAAATTGACAAAGGTAACTTTTTGTACTTATTCCGGATTCCCTTCCCTTATCAATGTTAATGTTGTCAAGTTTGAGTTTGTAATCTTTCTATTTTTTCCAGGAAAAGTTATCTGTGAGCAATGTGCAACATCCAATGCCAAAAAGTCTCTCAAAGCTGAGCACACGAATAGGTTAAAGACTGCATTTGTCCAAGCTTTGCAACAAGAGCAAGAAATTGAGCAACGGTTAGCCCAGGGTGGATCCTTGGCTGAAACGCTTGCAAGTGCTGGTACTACTGTAAGAGCCACTTCTACTCCATCCCCAAATCACAACGTGGTCGAACGTGATCATCGCTCACCTCAACTGATATCTACATCAACATCGTCCAACAGAAACCGAACACCAACACAGTCCCCTGGGTTAGGAAACCTTCCGTTGGCACTACCTGTTCGAGACCGAGAACGTGACAGAGAAAGAGAGCAGCGAGAGCAACGAGACAGGGAACGTGAACGTGAGCAGAGGGAGCAGAGAGATATACGTGAAGCAATTTCCGCTATTACAGCTGCTCAGCAGCAGCAGCAACAACAACAACAACAAATGCAACATGCTCATAAGGAACGGGAAAGTCAGAGTTCGAGTTCTTCGGGAAGGGAGAGAGGCAGTGGGAGTTCACGGGCTTCTGCCGCCGCTGCAGCTGCGAATGAGTCGCTTCTAAACCTCAGCACTCATAATCAACAACACAATTTTACTCAGCAACTTCGTCATGAAATGGCTCAGTTGGCCCAGCTCCATGAACAGCAGTTCCAACAACAACATCTTCAGCAGCAGCTCCAGCAACGACATTCCTCAAAAGCGGCATCAAAAAGTGGTGGTGGTAACGGGAATTCGATGAACCTCAGTGGACGTGGGGAGAAGAGGGAGAGGGAACGGGGTGGGGAAGCCTATCGTCTAGAACGAGAGCACAGCAGCGCTGCATCGTCCCTCCTGAGTCAAACCCTTGCACAGACTATGGCCAACCAATTTATGAGCCACGGTCTCCAGAATCTGAGTATGGGTCAGCAACAACCAAGTTCAAGCAATACGGGTCATACACCGGTTCCGAAATCGAGTCAAGCTCCCGGAACCAATCGCCGGGGACCAAGGACCTCTGATCAATCTTACAAGCAACCATCGGTAAGTCCCTCTTCGAAACTTATTCGCAATCAAACCAAATAATTATGTAAATCGAAGTTTTATTTTCTTCCTTGTTTCCTTTGTAGATGTCCAAGCAACAGAAATTGGATGCTGATGCCGCTGCAAAGTTTGCAAGCGCAATGGGAATGTCGGGAGCAACAGCAGGAGGCCTTGGACTCAATCCAAATGCAGTTGCAGCAGCGTTACAAGCTGCCGCTCATCAACAAATGCTCCGGATGCCTCAAAACCAACAACTTCCAGCTCATCTTTTCTCACCACTTCTCTACCCTTATCAAATGGCTATGGCACAAGTAAGTTAAATCTTTATTCTATAAATCCTCCAGTGCTATTTTGAAATCAATAATTCATCATGACATGGTTTTATTTTCCAGGCTGCTTCATCCGGTAAACAATTGCCCCAAGCATCTCTTGCAGAATTGCAGAGACAAGCTGAGAATTTGCAACAACTACAACGCCAATATCTCTTGGACATGATTCCAAATTCCAGAAATCTACCCCAAAACTGGAAGACGTAACTTGGGCAAATCTTATCAATACAATATAGAAACTTTTTATGGTGATACCTTGATAATTAATTGTCATTTACCACTCCTTTCCATTCTGAAGAGGGCGCGAGTCGAATTTTGAATTAGCAACTTAGTAAGGCGCTTTGTCTACAAGATCTTAACATAAGTTTTCATCTGCCATCGTTTCTTGATTAGAAGCATCCTGCTGTTCTCCCACTCGTACTTGACTAACCTAAGAACTCCTCGAATGGAAGGCTATTGCTAAATTATGTAACTTAAATTTGTTGGAAGTCTTTTAAATTGAGAGTGAAAATTGCTGAAATAATCAAGAGAATACATAAACACATTTACCACACAAATTGTACAAAATGCTAATAATAAGCGTATCTTCAACCACGCTGTGCTGTTCGTCTTATGCCAAACGTTAGATGACCCCGAATTCTACGCCTTTGCGTTCTCTTTGTGATTATTTTGAATTTCATCATTCGTATTAATTTAATGACAGGAAGCTTACGTCCTTTTCTCACAGTGATTAATTTGTCTCTGTAAATGTCGCATTCTTTTTCTTGTTGCTCCAGTTTTTTGCCAGTAGATTTTTTGTCCTAAGGTTTGTATGGATAGAATTATTTATTCCATTTGCTCAAACAATTTTAAATGTTCAATTGTAATTCAAGCAAAAGGAAGGTTGTTGTAATTTATCCGCCTGGCTGAATCATGATTCTCCCAAGAGTTGTGCTCTGTTTGCATCTTGTTGTGTTTCCTATTTCGAAAGGCAAGTTGGCAAGTTTCTCTGGACGTATTATTGTCACCAATCACAGTTAATTTAATCCTAATAAAGTTTACTAGTAAGCTTCTAAAATCCTACTGTAAAAGTCTGTAAAATTCTGTAAAATTGAATACCATTTAGCGATTTAGCTTCACATCCTTTCTTTATCGTGTATACCCGTAATTGTGTTAGAAAAGACTTACATTACGTAATACACCGGTTATAAATGGAAGATGTAATGTCGAATTTTGTAGTGACAATGTTGTTCTAATTGAGGGGTTTTCAATTTGTCAAATATCACGTTAAATAAATCAATATATCAAGACCAATTATAATTTATCTTGAACACAAATTATGTTTTTGATAATATTTGGGTGTTCGTAATGTTGCTTGCGAATCATTTATGAATTCCACATTTGGCCCCACGAACGACCGTCAAGGTGAAATTGTGATTTCTCCAGATTTCTTTCCCAGAATTTCTCCTGGACAACGCTGCAACATTACCAATCCCATTTTGCTACTTACCTTATCTTAACTTAGCAGGAGGTCAAAGTTCAAGACAGCGCGTTGTGAGTGGCTAAAGCGAAAACGGTTATCTAAAGTCTACAATATTCGGAACAACAGCAACACCTTTTACACGCTGCGGCCTGTGCACCTGCGCTAGGTTAAATTGGTTGGCCACGTTCACACGGTTTGCATTTTGATCTACATATATTTTTTAGATGAAAATTAAGCATGGGTGCGGTGACCAATAAAGAAATCAGGGGACTGTGAGCCTTTTCACACCTTAAACTTCAAGATTCTGAGAAGCATCAGTAACATGAGCACAATTGTTTTGGTCAACTGGTTACCTTTGAAGTTTTTGCTTCGAGAAGCGTGTTAGATTGTTTTGAACTTATTTTCCCTTTTGAGTTTTCCAATGAAAGGCTTTGGCATATGATAGGATTTAGACGAGGTCTCCATGTATTGGAAGATATCATGGGGAGGGGTGTGACTGAATGCTGTTTAAGGACCTTCTCCCTCAATCCCTTCCCAAATATCAACCACCACCATTACTGGTTAAATAGTTTTTAGAATCAGAAGTAATCGTATCTTCAATGCTCCGCAGACCACGTGAATGTGAAAGAGGTTAGGAATAATGGGACGATGGATGAGCGTTCGTGTTCTTGTAAGGGGCCAGAGTCTAATGTCATGGTATGGTCACGGTTTCATGTCGCGCGAGGTCGAGATAAGTCCGTCGTCGACTGTAGTCCATCTTTTGGACTTGGTCTCAACGGCTGAGTAACTTGAGGAGAGCAAGCAGGAGCCGAAGGAACGAAGATAAAGAAATGCCAACGAAATACCGTTCGGACCTATTTGTAACCAGTACCAAGGATGGGTAAAATGTTTATGGGAATTGTGATGAGAACGGAAGGGGGCTACGACCTCCTGTGAAAAGCAAAAAGGGACGAACGGAAAACACCGACGACGGAAGAAGAAGATGGGAACGCAGAAAGGAAAAGGGAGACGATAGAATAATATTTACACGGTCAGCTGGAGGAAGGGTAACAACATAACCCAGGCAAGGGGACACAAGGTTGGATCCCATTAAACAAAATCACCCAATCATCTTCTTCCGATTGGTATAATATCTTTGTCAATTTAAACCACAATCACATTCATCTTCCAACGAAATTCTTCCAAACCTCATCTTCATCTTTAACCTCATTCATTCAATGGAATTGCTTTGGAAATAAACCAAAGGATAAAGTAAGTACATGTTCATTTTCCTTTAGATCTCATTCCAGCTGGTTAAATGTAGAAGACGCCCATTATCAGAGATATTTTATATTTCTTGGCATCTTGCGACCTTGCTCCATAAATACGCCTCAAAATGTTATTTCTTTCTGGTTAATTTTCTTTCTGGTTTAGGTTTCGGGTTCAATCTAATACACTCGCTGTATTTTAAGTCATAAATTGTCATTTTTTTTTGAATTTCTGTTCCAGGTTGAATCATTCATCATCAGAAGCAGTCCAACTGTTTTGGAGATTTTATATATTAATTAATGGGTTCCAGTGAAACAGAAGTGAGATTGGGTAAGTTAATAAGGTCGTTTATATATTAAGCTTAGATGCTATAGCAGTAATCTTTCACATATTTGGTGAAGTTTAGTTTAATTAATTTTTTCTTCCCAATCCATTTTTGGTTCATATAGAAGTGATTCAACACTTTGAAAAGAGTACAACCAAATCTACCGAGAATGACGACGAGGATGGAATTAACATCCTGATTACTGGATTCGGTCCCTTCAGGGATCATGTTGTGAAGTATGTATATTTAATCATTCTTTTGTGCAATCCTAATTATACATTTAATTTAATTTTAGTGCTTCTTGGGAAGCTGTCAAATTGATTAACCCTGATGACATTCCCTGGCCACCGAATATTACTCGGACATCTCTCAACCTTACTTTTTGTCAATTGGAAGTGGCGTACACAACTGTCTGCAAGCATGTTCCAGACTTATGGGCAAAGAATAAACCACATGTACGTGGATAGATACTTCCAATCACCACGTAGATTTAACATGCCTTAATAATGCAATTAATAATGCTAATAATTCACATTTTTCTTATAGCTTACGGTGCATGTCGGAGTCTCTGGGATTGCCAAAGCGATTACGCTAGAACAGTATGCCCACAATGCTGGCTACTGTTCACCGGATGTGAGGGAGTCTGTCCCGGACAATAACATTTGCATCAAGGGAGGATACGAGTTACTTCAATCCGGATTCAATATGAATGACATTGTAAACAAATTGAACGTGGCAAGTTTAACTTCCGGAGTTCGGGCAGAACTTTCGCATGATCCCGGAAGGTTTGTGATGATGATGTTATTATGTCACTGTAATTTTAATTGTTGGTTTCTTCTCAGGTTCCTGTGTGACTTTACATACTACAGGTATTTGTACTTCTGCTTCTGGTGGCGATACCAACTCCGAAACTATCAAACACATAAATATTTTTTATCGAATTTTTCCTCACAGATCACTCAGCATCAACCAAGATAGAACTGCATTCATTCATGTTCCACCGTTAGGGAAACCTTTCACAGCGGAGGAAATGTCTGTGGCTATAGCAGTCTGCATCTCTGAATTCCTTCGCCAATTACAAGAGAAAGGGATGTTAGTCTGATGCCGTTTGATTACGGAAGACAATTACTGAAATTACAATCAAGTTAGAGTAGTGTTTATAATTTTATATATTTATTAGACTATTTAGGCGGAATGTTTTATACTAATTGTGACAGGAACGGAATAATTCTATCCTAGTTTGAGCGAACTTGGAACTTGTGTTGGACAGGTCGGGATTGGGATAGTGTACACTAATTTACTTCAAATATCGTCAACAAGAAGGGATACAGACTTAAGCAGCCATCGCACAACCTCTTTTCCTTTATTGTTATGTAATTAGGTTAGCTATTACCTTCGCCGATATTGAATGAGGGAACCTCCTTGACGAATTTAGGCTTCCAGATATTACAAACAAGTTATAGGAAGGGATTGCGGTTACAATGGGTTAACTGGCTTAAAGGTTATGTTAACCCAGTGTAATTACATCTTTAAATCTAAGGCTGTTTCCTTTCTATTACTTATTTATTGGTACACAATTTAATTTATTTTTAGTAATTGCCATTTAATGGCGGGGTTGGGAATCGTGAGTAATAATAATAGAATTTTGAGTTGAATTCTAATAGTAGGTACACACCCTTGAATAACATAGGGAGTTTAGGTCAAGTTTCTCATCTGTATTTAACTGTGATTATCTTTCATGTCCTTCTTAATCGCTGATTTCAAAATTTACAACTGCGTTAATTATGTAATAATATTATTCGTGGGTCGAATTGCTTTTAAGATCACAATCAAGCATCCTCAAACTCCAAGTAGAATTCAGTGATTATTTCATAAATTACTTCTCTCCTCATAGTTAGCATCAATTACTTAACTTTCCGGTCGACATACAGAAATCAGTGATTGTTTTTACTTAATTTATTTATACTAGAAGGTATCTGTGATTCAATACAATTTAGAATAAATTGGAACAAAACCCAAATATGTATAGGTGGGAAAAACCTATTTCCGAACGTTTTCTTCTAAATCTACAATTTATATATTTCTTATGAACTTGCTGATTCTGGCAGTCGACTTGGACTGTACACGGACATGACCGACAATTTGGCAAATTATTTCAAGGACGCTGGTCCACGATGACAAACTGGAATCAGATACTGAAAGTAAAGTAAATAGTGAAGAAAGCTTACTAAAAATAGGAGCAAACGTAGAGCAATAGGTCCCCTTCAACATAATTTTATTCAACACACTGTCCATTTCAACAAAGTCAATTTGTCTGATGTGATTTGTGAATTGTAAATAATATCGTATTTAAGTAGCAGAGTACACTGTGTAGTAAAGAATTGTATATCTGGGCGACTAATAATATATGAGAATGGGAAGAATTTCCCAGTCATTTAAGTCTGCCACAATAATCACAACATATAAAAATAACAAACAATGGTTCATGAGTCAGTCTATTAATAGTTTAGTTGACTAAAGAGAAGATCTTCTGATGGATCTGAATCCTCAAAACCTTCCCCATGCACCGTGACACCTAAATTATACAATATCATGTCATTACTACTTAATATTGTTAAGACATACGAAGGATTCCAAGATGGATGGTAGAAACTTACCGTTTAGAGTTTGAGAACTCCTAGAGACACCACCTGACGAAATTTCGATGTCGTTAAGGTTGATTTGACTCAAGATCTCGTCGTCGTCATCTGACCAAAGTTCCTCTTCTGAACATGGAACTACAGTCTCATCAAATGATAGTCGAGTACGTCTCACTAACTGTGATTCCGTGTCGGTGGAACTATCCAAAGAAGAATTTTGACGTGAGGGTCTGCGACTTCGCGGTGTACAGAGCTCAGTCTGATTTCCATGATTATCAGCATGAGGAGTTGAAGTTTTTGGCTTCTTCGACGGAGTGCCCTCATCTCCCTCCACCGTGACGGAGTTAAATCTTTTCAATCGTTCAGTTGTTGGAATCGGACTTGGTGAGTAGTCCACAATGAAAGAACCATCCAGATCACTACCATTGCCCTCCTCTGTGATATCTTCCGTTGCAGAGAATCCCAGCTTCTCGAGTTCTCCTAAGAACGCACTAGTTAAGTTATATTTTTGGTTAGGATTCCAGTAGAAAGTTAAAGGCGATAGCCATTAAACAATTACGTTTCCTAGTTTCCGCGTCTTCTTGCATCTTTGCTGCAAAATATAATTTATAAAGGGTGGAAATTATAACAAAAGGAGATTATAAATAATTTATGCATATTTAAACAGAATACTAACCTGCAAGACCCTTCATGAAGTCAAGCGTCTTGACTTTGTCGATCGGCAATTTGTTATTCTTCCGGGATGGCATTTGGTTCGAAATATTGTAATCCGCAGGAACCGGTGTCGGGGGTAAAGGAGGCACTGAAAGCATTAATTCACCAAATTATGGTGTAAAGACAAAGTTCTTAAACGCAAAGATACCAACAAACTTACATTCCTCCCCTGCAAATTCTTTTGGAAGTTCGAAACTATCCCAGACCAATCCTGGGTCGTTGTATCTCACGGGTTGTCGGTTGAGCCTTCGTATGTCTGCGTAATTAATCTTATTCTCATCCAAGAACTGAATAAAAGTCTGGCCTGGTCGCCCTGAACAATTTGTAAGCAAACAAAATATAAACGAATGAATTGATGAACTGACATCATGAAAGCATGAACTTACGTTCTAAATTCTGAAACCCTAAATCCACTCTTCCTGGATCAGGACTCTGGCTTCGTTGATTCTCGTTATTCAACTCCAGGGTAGCCTTCGGTTTCCCTCTCGCAAACCCCAACCGTTTAGGCTGCTTTACTTTTGGTGATGATAGCTGCATAATTTTGCTAAATAAAAAAAACAGTATCCTTAAGATCCGGAATCTGAACTAAAATAAGTAAGAAACAAGCCTGAGTGACAGAACAGTGGTATGAGCTGAGCTAGAAACGCTGGCATGGCCACGCCGTAAATTCCTCACTATCAAGATTTAACTAAAACAGAAGGGCTAACCTACCCAAGTTGTCTAAAACGAAAACCAAGCCAGGCCCAACAAGAACCACGGAATTGGACCGTGTCAGTGACGAAGGTGAACGTCAAAGGTCATCGAGTCAGATCAGGGATGTAAAGTAATGTTGAAGGTTTCGTATGGAGGCTCGTCCAACCAACCAAACTGCGAAAGTATGCAAAGTGACCACTCAACTCACAAGCGGAATCCAGGAGCCAGGACAGTCAACTTGATTTAAAGTTCTTCCCGTCGACACTGTACAAATAACTACAACGAAATGAAGTAACTAAAACGGAAACGATCACTGGATGGAATCGAAGGGAAGGAGAAAAATTAAATTAAAAAACTCTACTTGCCTGACGGACCTTGCTGATAAGAATAAATTTAATTAAATTTGTCCATAAAAAACCCGCCACGTTGCTGGATCTACTTTTTCTTTCAATACGCTTACATATATGGGCAAGGATAAATTGATTCAACAATCAGAATACAATACAAAATATTAGAGATTGACACGGGGAACAATGTATCGAGAGGGAATGAATGTTTTTCTGCAGGGATTGAGAAAAGTGGTTCGAGCCAAGAGGAGTTTTCCAAAATTCAAAATTTTTAAGAAGCTGGCGGAAATCCTTATGAGAATGAATCCTGATGGAAATGCTGGTGGAAATGAATTTGTTGGAAAAATTTCTGTCAACAAGACTTACTGGCCAACCTCCCGAAAAACAAAATTTTTGTTTCCATGGACCTTGGTACTGTGTGAAGAACTCCGAGTGAAGTTCAACGATAAGTTGACCCAAAGTCCATGGAAAATATAATTTAGAATTCTGAATTTTAGTGAATTTCTGGAGGATTTTGGTGGATAGGATATTATTTAAGGACAGGTGCCACCCAGGGTTTTTCCAGTGGAAATGAACAGAGTCCAGTTGGACTCTGTTCATTTCCACTGGAAAAACCCTGGTGCCACCAAAGAAATTTAAACAAACTTTTTCACCAAATATGGAAGTGAAGTGATGCCATTGTTTGGGGCAAAAAGTGAAGTGAACTTTTTTCGGGTAACTAGTAGTAATTTGTGATTTTTAATCGATGTTTAGCTCTATTCACACAATGCGAATCAGAAATTGAAATTCGCGAGTAATATTATACGCGAATAAAATTCGCGAATTTTAACAAATTGATTTCACTGAATAATTTGAAAAATCTTCCAGAAAACCATAACTCAACTAACCTCAAACAATTAATTACCAACCTCTTCCCACACCCGCTACTTTCCACTGGAGTCTCCCGAAAAGTGATTTTTAGTTGAAACTGTTCGGAGCATTCCAGGGATTATTTAAACTCTTCGGTCAAATCCAGTGTGGAGAGGAGGGGCAGCAAGGGACCACGACCGTCTGCATATTTACAATCCATAACCGGATTGCTGGAGTGGAATAGGTAATAAATCCAGTAAAATAAAAAACTTTTGGACATAATGGACTCTTCCAATGGACACTCATTGGAATCTTGTTCCCAATCGTTGTTCTGAACA
>JAQIWD010000831.1:0-16564 GCA_034694825.1 Anurida granaria
ATCCGAGGTAAGAGGACAAGATTGAAGAACCGTTGAGCCATTTTCTCCTTCAAGTTTGAAGCAAAGATACGAGTGGCTTGGTACATTGCAGCTGCTGACCACGACTCGGGTTCTAAATATTTAATGTATACATTCAGAAACAATGGATTCTCCAATTTCAGAAGTTGTGACAAACTTTACCAGTAATGTGTAGAATCTGTTCCCAATTGACCAGTCTTGGAATAATTTTGAATGCCTTCGGTAATTGGCCACTTCGGTATATTTTCAAGCAATCACGAACTCCTTCGTACATTGCTTGAACTTTTGGATGCAGCTCGTGCATCGCAACGCCTATACAAAGGAAGTCAATTTTAAGGTCAAAAACAAATTCCATGTAACACCGGGCGGATTTAACTTGCTTCTTACCACCAGCATCGGAAAACTGTGACTCTAGCTCCGTTTTCTTCTCGGTGAATTTCTCCATGATTAAATTAGCTAAATTCTTCATTGGCTCAGCATCTTTCTTCATGAATAATTCCAGGGCTTTCTCTTCTTCGGGATCAATTACCTACAGAAACAGAATGTAAGGAACCGATAAAGGAAGGAATTCGACATAAACCTCCACCAACCACGTCAAGGATGTCCTTTGTATCAGATCCTTCGGGTAGAGCAAAATCGTCGTCATCGTCCGAAAAGTCAGAATCCTTCGTTCCAAGCGACACGGTACGGTTTTTTGTCAATGGTTTCCCAAGGGAAGTTCCTTCCTCAGTATCGATATCCTGTTGCTGCCTCCTGGCTGCCTTTAGGATCTTCTGTGTCATCTTCTCGTCTACGAACTGCGAGAAATTACACGACAACAATATTTGTCACGGTTGAAATTCTATATGACGGACGCCATGTGCGTGCAGCGCCTAACCTCAGGATCTTCAATGTCCTTCTGGTATTTGGATTTTGTCTTGGTCCTGGATTCATCCGATCCCAGAACTCGTTCCGCCACCATTTGATCTTCTAAATTATTCCTGGAGATTGGATTAGCTCTGACGGCTTTAGATATTTTGTCCCGTTTGTGCTTTCCCATCTTGTACGTTTTTTGCAGCGCTTGAAGCCCAGTTTCAAATGAGTGAGAGTGTGAGCGTCACGGCACGCTTTCGCTGAGCTGGCCTACAGAAAAATAACAGCGCATAACGATTAATAGCGTTACAATACATTACGTACACATAAGAGCATACCCAGTTTTAGTTGCTTATCACAAGGAATGTTACGAAATGTTACTTACACGGAACTTCCGGGTAGACGTCGTAAACGTAAGGAATGTCGTAGTATGGTAACGAGGGTCAGAGAACGGCACACTAACGAGCAGGACGGACGACTTGACGACATAAACACAGATCGGGAATGCACGCACGCACGTGGCTAACAAAAAGAAACAATTAAATTGCTGTCAAAACTCCCGCTCCATTTGTTCACGAACAAGGCTCAACGTGTCCAGAAACTTGAACTTATTTACGTGTTTAGTGAAAAAGGCGCGAAATCAATTAAACAACAGAAGAGGCGGAATTCTGTCATTATTATTGTCAGTCGTCACTGATCATCTTTTTATTGTCCGTGTCACGCACTATCTACCAGTGACCTGTTATCGCACCACCACAATCCGTCGTCGTCGTCGCGTCGCGCTGTTTGTCAAAGTCACCATCTTCGCTTTCTTTTGGACAGGGTCGGTTTGGGTCAACTGCTTCTGACTGATTGACCCGAGACTTTTCCCGTAATCCTCCAACTTTGCATACCCTCATACCCATCAGTCTACCAGGTAAGTCTAAGGTTAAAAAGTAAAATTTTTCTTATTAAAATTTTGTCTACATGACCACTGTTTAGAGGCTCCCTGTTAGGAAAGAGAAATACTCGTTAATCCTAAATTAATTAACCGAATTATTAGGGTTATAGGGTTACTAGACGCTAAGTGAGAGTTATCCGCGCTGACTATATCTATGAAAGCATAAACCTTTGGCACGAATCCCTGGCGTTTGCCATGGGAGCCAGTAAGATTGGCGAGCGGAAGTTTTCATTGTAAAACATCCGGTAAAATTAAGCATGCAAGACAACTAATCGTGAATTCCACTTCATCCTGACTTGTTCCTCTTAATCCTTGCTTCATTGGGTGCTTTTTGCTTTGTGTTCCTATTCCAGACTTTTCGTTGGAAGTTTGTCCAGCCCTCAGACAAATCATGGGTCGGCCGCCTCGGAAGGATGACGATGACAAAGATAGCTGGTGGAATGGAGACAGCGCAAAGATCTACTTGAGCCATTTGTTGTCATCTTGGGGAGATCGTATGTGGGCTTTTGCTGTTGGGTTGTACCTCATTATCCTCTACCCTAAATCCCTCCAGGTGACAGACACACTTATTGCACTTTACACGCCACGGAGTTGCTATTTTGGTATAGTGGTAATTTGATTTTTATTCTGAAATCCTTGTCCTTCCTAGCTTACTGCTGTGTATGGATTGTCCGTTTGTGTGTCCGTAATTATCTTTGGTGCAACGCTTGGGAAATGGATTGACAAAACTAAGCGAATTACGGGTAGGTCTACGAATAATCCCAAGATTAAACGACTTTAGTTATGACTGTGTGTTACTTCCACTTACTTAATCGATGCTTATTTTCTGCGTCACCCAGTTGCACAGGTAGCACTGGTTGTTCAAAATGCATCAGTGATCCTCTGCTCCATCCTCCTTATCTGTCTCCTCTACTACAAGACTTTCCTTGATTCCACGTGGGACGGTGCTGGGAAAACTGTTCTCATTGCATTAGTCATTGTGTTTGCGGTGGTTGCTAACCTGGGATCCGAAGCAAGCAAAATTGCACTGGAGAAAGACTGGATCGTTGTTCTTTCTGGAGGGAATGAAGCCAAGCTTGCAAGTATGTTTTGGTAAATATTGCAAAGGATTTCCGACAACATAAACAATGTTTATGTTTTTTAGAAATGAATGCGACGATGAGATCAATCGACCTTGCCACTTTCATCTTGGCTCCAATTCTGGTCGGGCAAATCATAACATACGCTTCACAAATTGCGGGTGCTTCGTTTATTGCCGGTTGGAACGTACGTAATTGTGTTTTTGGATGAAAAGCTCTGCCTTATAATAAAAAATTTCTTCCTTGGTTCTTTTCATTTTTGTTGGTTCAAATGCAGGTTTTTTCTGCATTCTGTGAATACTACTTGCTCACCAACATTTACAAGCGCGTTCCACAATTGGCCAATAAGAACATACCACTGATTCAAATTGACTTCCCTAGCCCTAAGAAGTCTAATGGAGTAGAAACGGAGTTGACATTTGATGAACTCACTGAAGTGCCTCTCGCATCCCCAGCTTCGCTCCGCTCTTGGAATCCATTCTTCAACAAAGTTCATCCAGAAACTACCTGCCCCCCGAAATCAAAGAGTTGCTGGATCAAAACGTGGGCTGGGCTCAAGAAGCGATTCTTGGAGTCCGTGACAGGGTGGAAGGATTACTTTGCTCATCCCGTGCGAGATGCTGGGATTGGGCTTGCCCTTCTCTACATGACAGTTTTGGGATTTGATTCTGTCACTACCGGTAATTTTATCACTTCGACTTCAATTTAAACATGTAGGCACAATTGCTGATCTTCTTTCCTGTTCCTCCTAGGATACGCCTATTCCCAAGGAGTGAGTGAATCCATGTTGGGAATCATGACCGCAGCGGGTGCAGTGTTTGGAATCCTTGGAAGCGTCTCTTTTCCATTTCTCCGGAAGAAACTTGGGAAATGTGTTACCGGAATCCTTGGCTTTGGATTGGAAACGGGGTGCCTGGTTTTGTGCCTGATCTCAATTTTAGCTCCTGGCTCCCCATTTATCCACAAAGATTTCGTTTTGACTGGAGCATGCAACAACAGCATTTCACCAGCATCGCAGGAGTCCCACGCAGCTGATGAAGCGCCGCAGAGTCTCACTCCAGTCGAGCTCTGGAACACTCGAATTTCTGTTGTCATGCTCATGGCTGGGATCATCTCTGCCCGATTTGGTGAGAATTTGCAAAATACAATGGCAATTGCCAATTTCATGTCGCCTGCTACCTGCTAACCCATTCTTTTACTCCTTAGGTCTCTGGATTGCGGATTTGAGCGTCATTCAGATCTTCCAGGAAGAGATTCCAGCAGACAAGCGCGGTGTGTTGAACGGAGTTCAAGGATCACTCAACCAAGGAATGAATCTCCTCAAGTTCATCATTGTCATTATTCTACCAAATCCCAACACTTTCGCCTATTTGATTTGCCTGTCTTGGATTTTTGTCTTTTCTGGGTACGTCGCTCCAACGCTATGTGGACATGAATGCTAAATAGATGGTGAAACTAATACATTTTTGTCTTTTTACCCCCAGATGGATTTCCTTCATCATCTTCTCGTGTAATTTTCACCGCCGGGGGTCATCGCCCTCATTAGAAGTTACCGGTAACGCCCAGGGAGCAAATCTCGTGCCTGACACAGCGACTCCGTCCAAAGGTCAAGATGATGACAACAGTGAAGCGAACAACAACTAAACTACAAAATCATCAAAATCACTGCCAAATTCAATAGGATCTCATACTACCACTTCGAATCGTAACTTGTCGCATCTCAATGGTTGTGTTCAAATGGTGCCTAAATTATCAACTGTGACTAAATGAGTTGTCATTTCTAACGGAATAAAATTGTCCGTCAGAATTTACCACTGTGATTTCATCAGGAGTTTCATATGAAATTAACGTGATCCTAATTATAATTTTAATGAAATTGTTTAAGGTGAACCAAATCTGTATTTATCATTATGTTAATAAAATATTTTACTGATGTACTTTACTTTGCGTTATACTAAACCCTGTGATTTTAATGCGTTTTTGTTTATTTTTGAGTTCTGTTATTGTTTTTTTCAGGGTTGAAATGGCGGACAGAATAGCGAATTTTGAAGATGACGCTTTCGACGCCGGAAAGTGTAAGGAAATTACATTAAAACGTTGACAATTTGAAATAATTGGGTTTTGCTTAACTTTAATTTTTTTGCAGATGTGAACGAGCTCAGTGCAAAGTGTGTTGGAGGGTCAGAGTTGAACTCACAGAAATCAAAACTGTTGGCATTGAGCGAACAGACGCATTCCGCTCTCAAGAAAAACGTTTTCCAACACTATGGCCAATTCATTGAAACTGCAAAAGACATTTCTTGTGAGTCTTAACTTATTACTTGAAAATGCATGAACTTGTATCTTAAATGTTAAAGCAATCCCTTTTTCCAGATTTGGCCAGTGAGATGTACCAGATCTCCCAAATGCTTCGGGACCAGAAGAGCGTCATTCAAAATATTTTGGACACTTCCATAATCGCACCTCGGCGGAACCAAAATGCGATTATTAGCCCAGCTGATGTTGAGGTCAAAGTGAAGGGGAATGAGGACGAGGAAAGGAAGAAACTTCTTGGTGTTCTGGAGAAAGTCGAAGGCGCCGGGGTATGTTGTACAAATTAACGAACTATTTCTTTATTCCAACTGACGACACTTTCATTTACGTTGCAGCAAATCATAGAGGATGAAATGCGGACGCTTTCGTTTGAAGGGGACCTATTGGAAATTGATCCTGACAATTACTCAGCCGTCCAGAGGAAACGTGGATACCTTTTCAATGATGGGATCATGTTGGCAGTATGGGTCACGAACAGGTCAGTAATTTTTTGCAAGACTTCGATTAGTTTGGATTAAAAATATTTCCGTTTGTAGACGCGGTCCTCAGCGGTATCGCTTTGAAGCGTTTTATGAACTTGGCGGAATTGGGATGGTGGTGAATATTCGTGACCCGGAATGCCCAAAGCACACCTTCAAACTCCTCATTTTTCCAAGCGTCCATCTTCTCCAGTGTCCAAACCAACAGGACAAGGTAAGGTCAAATCTCCCCATTCTAAGTATCATTGCCCTCTTCCCAGGTAGAAAGGTGAAGGTCTGAATGTTTGTACTCCTTTTGCAAAAGGATGCTTGGGTGAATCAAATTGAAGGGAGACAGAAGGTCATTCGCAATCCCTTCAAATCGGAACTTCATAGCAAGGGCGGTGGTTTGTTGGAAAGTCCAACCCAAGAAGCCCTCCCTGGATTCCCGTCCCTTGAGGCTGAGCGTACGAAGAGTCCAGAGGGATCCATGGGTCTAATGTCATTCCAGCCCGCACTTCCGGATTGGGTCATGGATATCCCGGAAGATCTCGACGTCTGGATAGCCCAACGGAATTTTACAGAAGCTGTTGACCTTTATGAAGGATTTCAAGAATTCTTGGAATCAGAGCCCCTGGTGCCGAATTTGAAGGACATCAGGTAAGGCATGCGTACCAACACCGACAAATTTTTTTATCGAAATGTGATCTCGCGTTAACTTCTGATTTATTTTTAGGTTAAAAGTGGAAGGAAGAATCAAACAGTTGATTGAAATTCTAGTCGGAGATTTGGAAATTATGACCCCTGAGAAAATCCTGCAAGGAGGGCCAAGGTCAATACGTAAGTCGATTGACCTCCTTATTCGCCTTAATCGGGAAAACCAAGCTTCGCAACTATTCCTTTCCCATCGATCAGCTTACATTAAACAAAGGTAAGGAATATGTATTGTCACAAATGGACCGTGTAAATGACCATAGATTCGAATCGGCGTTGAGCTTTGACTTCTTTCTTTACTTTTAGAATGAAGCGCCTAAAGTCCGATGGAAGAATCCAAGCATACTTGGCGCACTTATCAGAAGTATTCTTCTCGTCAATTGTTGAGAGCATGGTACAGTATCGAAAATCATTCGCAACCACAACAGCCGGAACTGCAGGTTGGGCGCTGCATGTTCGCTGATCAGCATACGTCGCAGCGCGTCAGGGAAAAGCGTTAACTGCAGTTCTTGTACTTCAGGTTTGGTGGTTTGGGTGAATACTGAGGTGACCACATTCATGACTTCTTTTAGTCGTCAATTGTTTACTCCGCAAGCTCACTTGTCATCCGTCTCGAGTGCCGTTTCCAAGTTTCGAATGGAAAGCCAAAAGGTCAGTTCGAGGTCATGAAAATTTTTTATTTGGAAGCGCTTGACTTGACAGTTCCCTTTGGTTGGTACAGTTGGTGGAGATGGGAATGGACGTCGCGAGCATTGTGGACTTTACCCTTTTCCCTTTTGTGGAGCGCACAGTGACGGATGCCAAAGACAAATTGGTAGAAGCAATACGACATCGCTACCGATCTCAAGAGGAGACGGACCTTGCCATGCAGTTTGTAGATGAAGCTTCCCTCAATAGAACCTTGGCAGAAATGAAGCAGTTGGGCATTGGCAACTTCTCGGCTTATGTCAAAGGTTACACCCAAATAAAATTGAGCCAATGCTAAACAAATATAATTTTCTTCACCGTTGATTGTGATTGCAGATGAAAGGTCACTGGAACTGAGCAGTAATACCCTCGCCTTTTCAAAATCCTGGCTCCATTTATGCCAAGATTTGATGGAGCTCTCAGCCCCTGAATGGTACTCACAGATCCAGACTGCAATTTGCGAAGTCCTTCTCTTCGAACTGCCTCATTTGGAACACGCTCTGAACCGAGCGAAGCGGAAGAAAGATTCCAATTTGGTTCAAATGATTGAGAAAGACTCTTTCTTTGTTTTGGATTACGTCGCTCCTGCGGCTAACCGGATTTACGAGAAAGTGACTGGTGTCAAGTGTACTCAACTGATGAGGATAGTAGAAGACAGTGGGCTACCCAGCAGCGGTGCGAGGAGAGGCGCATCATCATCCCCTTCTAAAGTCACAAAGACCAAGTACACGGCGCCAGAATTCGTCTAACAATCACAGGAAGATTACTGAAGATTTGTCAATTTAGAATTATTGGCCACCCCCCCCCCCCCCATTGGGATTTTCTCCAGGACTTATCCATCCTCCCCTCACTTTTTATTTCTTTTTGCTCATCATACGAAGCTGACGAAAATTTAGACACTGACGCTGATGGCATAATTTCACGACAAAAATACCGGAAACAAGATAGAAATTGTTTACACTTCTAATTCTACCTGTACATGCAGAATGATAAGGGAAAAAGGCTGAGCGTTTTTAGTCTATTCACACACCGAAGGGAGAAAGCGTGCGAGATGGTGTGCAGTGTGCAGGTCAAATTTTATTTTGTTTAACTTGGTGGTTAGTTACTACTAATGGCCTCGCTTTGTTCGGATTAGTTGAGCACCGTCAATTTAGAACCACGAAACATGACAGATGAATAGAGAAGCTTAAAATGTCATCAGCATTGTTACATAATTTAGCGTCCCACCTAATGTTTAGAGTCAAGAAAGTTCGTTTCGCTCCTAAAAGCTTCTTATATTGGCAGGCAGGGATGGACCAATAATTAACTTTTTGTAATCCCTTTTCTAGGGAGAGATAGGAACGATTATTTATTAAAATGGAAAATGGATTTTCCAACACTTTCCCCACTGACTGATGTCGTGATGTCTCTTTTTTCTCAAGTGCCGAAGACCCACTGATTTCTTTATTCATGCCGATTTTATTCATGCGGAAAACCTCAAGTTTCTTTTCCATGTAAATTGAAAGGGGTGGGTTGGCTGAATGGCTCGGAAGCATTTTGTACATTTTCGGATCAAGAGAGGAGAATTTCAATCCGAAATCCCATCATGACTTCAATCTCATTTTCGGTCCCTTTCTCCTTCCTACTTGTTGAGGAAGAAGAGCAAATCATCCCCCAGTTTGGAAAACTGAAGAAGACAAGCTCCAGTTTTATCAATTTTTACACTTAACCTTCAAGTGGCCCCGTTTACAGACAAAAATTGAATATCAGAAATATTGAATTTTGAAAGGGGGAAGTGGAAGGCTGAGGAGTGGAGGGTTAAATCTTGTATTCTTCCCCACTTTTTTAGTTAATTTGGATGGAGAAAGGAGGCAGAGTGACCAGAGACCACTTGACGCGCCCTTTCAACTGGAGAAAGTCCAAAATGAGAAATAAATTTACCAAATTCTGTTATCCTCCTACCCGGACAATCCCCGGATTCTCTCCAGGGGATTCCCTTTGGTTCTGGAGTTCAAAAAAATCATAATCAATGTCATGTCCTTTCTCACCCCCTCACCCTCTCCGCAGATTTACTTTCTCCAACCCTCACTCGTACAAAAGAAAGGGTACAAATAGCTTTAGATTAGAGAGGGAAGCTCACTCGGTAACACGTTGCGTTTTCAATCAAAATCCCTTTCTTCCCTTCTTTCGGGATTTTTGGATCACCCGGTGAGTTTCCCTCGTGAAACTGTTAACCCCTCCTCAGGGTTAACTCAGAAGTGATGAACTCTCCTGAAAAGTATTAGCCACGCTCCATTCAAACTTCATTGAGGCACATTACGGAAGTGGAGACGGAAATCTTGTTACATTTAAGGAGATTTCACTTTGATCGTTTTTATGCCCCTTTATTTCCTACCCCTTTTCCCCAGTTATTTTTATTCCCAAAACAAAACCTTTTCTAGACGAATTTTTTTTTAGAACTGATGCGAAATGTCGTGCAAATTTAACAACATAATGTCGCTTCCGCTCCTTAATCCTAATTTTACGGATTGGTCCTTTACCTTAGATTCTTCCTATTATGTTCCTGTTGGATTTTGCTTAGAATTGTAGTAGCTATGGACGGGAAAAGAAGCCCCACAGCCAAAAACCATTAACTTTCGTTCTATAACCATACGCACTTTCTCTTCCTTTTACTTTTGGAGATTGAAGCGAGGGATGCGGATGATGGGAATGGGAGACAATGAAAATATGGAAGCCAAAATAGTACAACAAAAGACAATTTTTTTCCAGGAATCATCTTCCTCCAGTGTCCCCCCGTGTATGTCCAAATCCATTCCGTTTAATTATATTTCTTTTCATTCTTCCCTTTATAGTGCCTGGGCCGTTGTTCCTACCTCTTCGTCGCTGGAGTCCAGCGGCTGGACAGCAGCAGCGGTAAGGCGGATGGAAGAGGCGAGGCGAAGGGCTTCCTTTGATCTCCATCATCCTCAGATCAAATTATGAAACTCCACTTTCATTCTTCATCTCCTGCACTTCCTTCATTACTCAACAACGACGTCGCCCAATTCCTATTGGATCTTGGAATAGACGCCTTGTTTACAGGAAGGAAAGACGACTTTTTTGTATATTCATTCGATATGTAACCATTAACCATGGCGACATATCGAATGCCAGATGTAGCAGGTGAGAAAATGATCATCACCATTAAGACACGCTGAAATTGGATACACGCGGAACAACGGTGGAGATTGCTCGTCTCTGATTGGTCGATTTGACACCTGAAGATCTTGTTTTCGTTTTCTTAATCATGTTCTTCTGGATTTGTCTTGTTCTGACTGAAGATAGGACCTTCACCGTGGTTTGGTTAATACCTTGTTTGGTCTTGTTTAGGATCGAATTGAAGCATCGTTGTAATGGTGGTGGTGATGATGAAGCCAATGGGATACCAAATAACAAGATCCCAGTGGATTTCCGTCCAGCAAGTCACCCCACCATCACATCATCATCGTCTTCAATTTCCTCCTCCTTTGTTTGGTTTTTTAAGGGCGGACCCTACACGCCAAATATAACAACCTGGACAACTTTCCCCAACTTTCCCCACTCCTGTTTTGGAGGTTTCGAATATCTTCCTCAATCATTTACCTCGAAATATCCTCAATGTGTAACTAAAAACGACGGAACAAGGCAGCAAACCATCATCGACATGATTCCATTATTAGAATTTTTCCATCCACGACCTTCTTCTCCCTTGGTAAAAGTAAAAGGTCAACCCTTTTCCCAAAATCATTCCGGTACAATTTTACTGCAAAAACGTTTTTATGGGAACTTAAAGTCCTTCCTCCGTGACTGGTCATAAATGTAGGAAACGCTTGAGCAAATATCTTAACTCAGTCTCAACGATTCCAAATTCAATAGAGAAAAGTAGTGCAGTAATGGTCGCAGTTTTCCTTGTCATCATTGTTTGTCATCGCCTGAAATCCATTACTACTCTAGTACACGCCTCTATTGACTTTGGCTACTCTATAACAATTCACAAAGTATCGCTACCATCAGTCCATAACTAAAAACAAGAAGGGTCAAAGAGCTTTTCGGTGGAAAATGGCTCTCTTGATCCTTTTATTGTCAAAATTGTTTACGATTTTTTGGACCAGCCCCGAATAACTTTGTTTTTCCTTCAAAAAGCAGGAGGATGTCGAAGGGTGATATTGGTCATTTATGGTAAAGTGTTTTCAAGAACGTATTGAAATCCAGCAGAAGAAATACGCTTCAAGTGGGACAAAGGGAGACGGTAGTCCTAGTGTAACATTTGGGACAATGGGCTTTAAGCGGAAATGCAATTTATATTATTGTCATTTAAATTGAAGGAACAAGCGATGCGCTTGCGCCTTACGACCCTTACGACGCTCAAGTTACATAACAGATTTAACAAGGGAAAATACAATGGAATGAACCAATTGACAAACTCATTAACGCCGAAAAAGGTGTGATTTTTGTCAGCTTAAATTGTTGCCCATTATCCTCTAATTGTAACTATGACCTTTTGTGTTGCCTGGATTCCTTTAAAACGCAACGGGAGGTCAGCGCTTACAATTTTCCAATATCCATAAATTACGACCGAAATTTCAACCCGAGACTCGAGAGGTCATAAAAATGTCCCAGTCCTTAATGTGACATGAATCACCTCCAGCCTTATCTTTTGCTCACCTGGATATTGTTCTGGTGCGTGGCGTTTCGTGGATTATAAGCCATAAGGCATAGGTCAACAGGATACCAGTATCATCGGACCAAGTTATGCAAACACAGATGTCAAATTAAAGTAGGATTCCTTGTACCTGCCCACTGCCTGATAAATCAACCCGGAATGATACGCGAGCGATTAATCACACTGGAAGCTTATGGACGACGACGCTCCATTTTTGTACGAAGCCTAACTATCCTGTATGCTGGAACTGCGGATTGGGTTCCTGGAGACCCACATGGCTTATGATTATGGCAAGATGTCATTGTTCCCCCGTTGTCCACCGGTTTGATTAAAGATCTATCGAATTGCATTGTTCCCTGATCATCGGATCTTGTTCCTTTTGTGCCTTCCTGGCCTTGTATCCCATCGGAAGATGAAACTAAGGGCTAATGATGTAATGTGGATAATTCCTCCCCGCAGAAAGGCTTCCTTGGTCTCCGGCTATGTTCTGCCTCCTATGGTCGCCCAGAGTGGATGAGAGCCTTTGAAAGTCCCTAATCTCCAGTAGGATTTCCTTGAGTAGACTGATGAGTTAGTTTTTATTTAGAAATAATAGAAAAATCTCTTGGTCCAATCCCCTAAGGGATCTCCCAAGAGCCAGAAGCCCAGGAACGGATGATGAGAAAAGGTCTTTCCCTTTCCTTTAAAACTTTCACTCAACTTGGCATTCACTTCAGGAAAGAGACGCTCAATTCCTTGCCTCCTCCTCCTCTACCACCACCGATGGATAGGAATTGGATTTTGGTCCCAAAGAAAACACTTTCCCCATCATATTCCCATTAAATATGTAGTTAGCGGAATGAGTAGCTTACGGACGTAAGTCTTGGGCTCCTTTTCTTCTTCGCTGTAAGGAAGAACCTCATCAGCTTCCGCTAAAACCTCTCTACCATCTCCCAAGACTTTGGAAAGTTTGTGGTAATAAAAATTCAAATTTTACAAAATCCTCCGGAGGTGCACACTAATCAGGAGCTGAAGGCTCCGAGGCTGAAAAAAGAGCTTTGCAGGCATCACTTTCTCCAAAGTTTCACTGAACTTCAACGGAGTTCGATAGGCGTGAGGCCCGGCCACACCCCATGAGTTTCCCTTGCGAACTTTTATGAAATCTTGGAAATCCTGTTGGAAGGAAGCAGTTTGTATAAGTTTTCCGGAAAATTATCCAGAAATTTGATGGTTAGGGTTGAAAAAGTCCTCCAAGGGATGAAAATTACCGGCGTTGGGGTTGTATGGGTGAAAATAGAGGGTGAAAGTGGACAAAAGGGACAGGACAAAGTGTATCAACATTTAATCAAGAACATTTTGAAAGAAATGGACAATTAATCCCACCATTCCATTGAGTCCAATTCCTAATCCACCCTTCCCCCTCATGCTTTCCCATCGTGGGAAAGTTTCGGCAAATTAGGAAGGTCTCATCCAGCGTCACGCTCCATCACCACCGCCGCGGTGCTTTCACCCGATTGTCGTGCCCCTTCCCATCAGCCCAGATAAAACAGCAGTTGTGAAATTTCGGGATGATTTGCAGGAAGGACAAAAAGCCAACCGGAGAATGATGAATTATTATTGCATCAACCCAGTTCAAATCCACCGTCATTGTGTCCTGCTTTCCCATTCCCCCGGGGGATACAACAGGGAGGAGGGTAGAACGGAATAGACTTTTACATGCAAATCAAGGGTGTAGTGATCATCTATGGAAAGCTATTCCATATTTCCCATTTGATTATTATTTTTATGACACAAGCGTCCCTATACTTTCTCACTTCTGGATTCAATTATTCTGGGGGAGTTGAACTTATTTTGGACAAATCAACTCGCCACTTTGACTTTCCCCAACAGACTTATGAATATCGAATGGGGGATGAGGGATAATGGGAGGATACAAAAAATGGAACCTGATCCCTCGGAATTATGCCTTGTAAGGCTGTATTGTAACTTTCCCTGCTCCTTTCTCCCTGATTTCATGACTAATCTTCTGGTATTCAGAAAATAAAGGACAGATTGGAGGAGGAATAGGAGGAAAAATAAATCCGAATTTGATATCTCGATGACGGACTCTCCGTTGTAATGAATTTCAGGGAATATTTTCGGACCGATCCCCGGGTTTGTAGGGAGCGGGGAAGCCTTCACCAGCGCAGCGATTGACGACGACGGACGGTCCTTTATCTCCCCTGGAGCTCCTAATGATAGAAAATTATCCTCTGGGATTAGACCGACCGTAGTTTACGAGGCTTCAGAAGCGGAACAATAGGAAAATGCAGGCTGGACTCGGGCGTCGCTGGGACGCGGACCTCATCTCACTCTCCAATCTGACACAGTTGGATCCAATTTTCTTATCTCTTCCCATCAAATCAACCACCCGATGCATCCACAGTTTAAATTTGACCCTCCATTCAGCTAACTTTCGGACATACGCGGGAGGAATCGGAGTTCGGGAGTACAATTTAGCAAATTTTTATGAAAGCAAGTCAAAAATTGGCTCACGGGGGAACCTCACTGGCTGTGAAAATTCTCTCCTATTCGAGCCAAAGTTCATTAAGCATTTTTTTCAAATTCTGCCAAAGGGTTGCGTAAAATGGAGGCCATTTTTAAAATGTGAACTTTAAATTCTGGGCAAGAAAGTCTTTTATGGTTCAGAAAATTGTCTTTGGAAATTCCCTCTGTGCCCAATTGATTCCGGTGGCTATAGCTTGACAGTCCATTTAGACGAATGAGAAATGCGAGAATGATGTGAGGGTGCAGATGAAATTGGGATTTAAAAAATAAACTGAAGCGTCCGTCCACTGAATTATTCCCTGCGTTTTCATTCCGAGAGGAGCAACATCCGAAGCGTGTCACAATAATAAACTTTTTTAAACTCCAAAGGCTTTCCAGAGATGAAAAGAGGGCAAAAGCATTGTTCGTCCTAATAAAATTATGTTCCCGTTGCATTAAAGTAATCAGACAGAAAGACCGAGGAGAGTGGAAATTTTAAACCCGGGAGTTTTTGACTGTCAGCAGGAGAAGAACGTTGCTACCCGTTCAGACTTTTTCCCTGGGAAATCAATGGGCGACAACTTTTTAGTCGCCGTGCGCCTTCTCTTTCCAACAATAATGGACAATAAATTCGTCCGTGAATGGAGTGTGCCAAAAAGTCTCTGAAGAGACAAAGGGAATTCACCACCCTCCATCCATATCATCAGATTCAAAACTTCCCTCTTCCCTACAGTTCTCCTGAGCGCTGCTTGGAAGGATTTAGCGCCTTTGTTAAAAATAAACTTTTCATCTTCCTAAATCCCCAAAGTGTGGGCAGGACGCCGCTGCTAATTTCCCAAACTTTGATATTCCACCGCTTCTTTTTAAAGATCAGGGAGGGGGGGCAGCGTCTCATTATTTCAACAGCGGGAACAAATCCTTCCAGGAATATTTGTAATCTACGTTCCGTCTTACCCGCCTCGGTATCCTAAAAATACGCAAGCTAATCCATTACATTCCGCCATTGTTGCCGCACAAGTTTCATCACAGTCTGGGTAGGATGGTGAGATAGAAGAATGGAAGGTCACAACAAAGGGGAGGATGAAGATATTTGCATAGAAAACAAAAGAATGAGGGGGGGGGTAGAATTTGAGTCACTAATTACAAGGCAGGAAAACCGAGTGACGGAAAACAAAAGATACAAATAGCACAAGTGATACTTTGCATATTAGCCTTGAAACTCATCAGAATCTTCCATCCAGAAATATTCCTGTCCGTGACACTTTCCTAAGCGGTACGTAGATCCGCGTCTAGCTTAGGTTAGGTTTCAGGAATTTCTATACTTGCAACTGGCTAAAAGTAGCCGATAAAGAGTAGAGTAGATGAGCTAGAACTTGAAGCATTTTACTTTATTTTTGGTGTGAAATCGTACATGTCCTTTAGAAAAGTATTTAAACTTCATCCTCGTCTTGGTGGTGGTGGGATAGATTCATGTCATGCTTCCTTCTAGCATGATTTGGGAGGCACTGCTTTAAACTGGTTGCCTGTCAAGTGCGGTGATTGAGAGAGACCGTTCCGAAAAAATCTTCTTTGTTTGGCATCACCCGGAAAAGGGTTCAAAGTTTTATTTTTTCGGTTTTCGTAAACAATCGTATTAACCCAACCGAGCAAACTGAACCTTTTTCTTCCCGTAAATCGCAAAAAGGAAACGAGATTCGTGAGTAGTAGGAAGAACAATATAGGATTTTTGCCTGGTGGTATTTCACCTGCCCCACTTCAACATCAGCTTCCGGATCATCCCTCCCGAACGCATACTTCCTGAGTTCACCGAAGGGCACACGAAATATAAAGTTATTTCTGGATGGGATTCATGCGAGAGGAAGCGGAAGTATTACTTTGATGGATGAAAAATTAAAAATAGAATGAAGAGGACTTATAATGTTGTTGGTGGCGGGGTGAAAGGTAGGAAGGGTCCCCTTCATTGCTGTCTCATCGAATTAAGAATCCCGGCGAAAGCAGTCAAGTGAAAACAGGAACGCCATTTTTCCTCAAAAAATGTTAATTGAATTTTTGTCGACGTGATTTCACCGAATACGGATTTTATTTCATTAGTATTGAATTCTGAAGCAAAAGTTTTGTTTCTGGGCGTCTTTCCTTCCGAGTCCCGAGTCCTCCCCATTTCCTTCTGAATGGAAGAATCCTCTTAATGGGCTTAGAATTCCAACATAACTTTCCTTTCCGCCTTGTCTTGATTTCAATTGTGCTTGGGGTACAAAGGAAATACGTCTTATTGTTTCTCACTTACCTTTCTTTTGTTTTCCCTTAAGAGGCACAAGTTGGTTAAGCGGCTCATATCGTT
>JAQIWD010000832.1:0-16559 GCA_034694825.1 Anurida granaria
ACAACCCATGGTGGGCTCACAGTCTCTTCAGCCCATCTTTACCTCACTCACAAATTAGGTAAGGAAACTGTTGATAGTGGTAGTAATTTTGTTGGCCAATTTAAGTCAGTGCCGTTGGGGTACGACCGTGTCAGTAGTGACTACTAGTGGCCATTTTCCGGGGGTAAGTGATGTCTTTGTTTGTCTGGGGTTCCGGTGGTGGTTTATGATTCAGCTCCATTTGGCTCCATTCTTCCTCCACACAATTCAGTTTATTATCCCACTGCGGAGAAAGTGAAGTTCCACTTCTGGCTCTACCCCACCCCACCACTGCTACCATCAAGGATATTGGAATTCCTTTCATCCGGGATTTCATGCTCTCGATGGTAATTTAACAGACAGAGTCCCTTTGAGGTGAAAATGACCACTGCCGATATAATCTAGTAACACTCATCCTGGCCATATCACTTGTGTCGATGAGTGGAGTGGACAGCGGGCAATTCCCGTGGGAACCTGGTCAGTAGGTTTGTCTGTTTCCTGCTGGAGAAAGTGATGTTCATGGGATCCTGGAGAGGAACAAGGACATTGGGAGGGATACTACCCGCTTTCCCTGTTTCATGTAGAGTACACTCGGGGAAATGAAAGGCTCATAAAGTATGGGGAGGGACGAGGGGGAAATGATTCTCCCTTTCATCGTCGTCCCTCCGTCGTCCTTCGTCCTTGCCAGGAAACTTGTCAAGAGTCCAAATCTTTAGTAGTCTCGTCTCGGCGACTGGTGCTGGAGGGAAGCGCAGAGGAGAAAGGAGACTTTCACTTAAACCAAAACTACCCACCCCAAAGAGTTTTCGGGTCATTTTGACCAGTCTTGGTCCTCGTATCATATTGCAGTTGAAAGAGGCAATCTTCTAAATCTACAATCTCTTTTGTTTTTCCTTAGCTCATCTCCTGTGTCTTGTGAAATGGAAGATGCACTCCAATCTTGAATCCTGGAACATGGGAGCGGGAGGGTGAACTTTATCTTCTGAGAAGATGGAAAGGGAGAAAGTAGTACTCTGTCTCTCAGCCCTTCTTCTGGTACTCCTAGGGGTGGACCAGGTGAGTGACTCCTACAGTTTACGATGGGTATTTGTTTTCAAAAGGAGGGATTCGTTCCGGTCCATGGACCACAAGCGAAGATTTTATGACCCAACGCCAAAGCCAGTGCCTGCCCTGGTGCGCAAAAAGTTAATTGAATTCCTCCACTTTCAAAAGATGCTAAAGTAAGTGATAATGAGTTGGGGTTGGAAGAGGATCCGAAGTTTCCATTGTTATGAGGATCCCCGCTAATTGGGTTCAGATTTTCTTCCAGGGGATCTTTACATGCTTAAATCCTAGCGAGCACAGGGGATTTTATTAGTCCGTTTTCATGTTCTTCAATGTATTGGTACAGGAGACCTCCTCCGGAGACCTCCAGGAGTGCAATGTTGTTCCTAACCCACTGACAGTTCAGGGGTTATCCATACTCTTGAAAAAGTTTGTAAACTCATGTGAACTTTAAGAATTATGGGTTTTCCTGGACGCTCTCCTGGATTAGTCACTTCTTTACGACGCGGCTGTAAAAGGCCGGTGGGATATTTCTCTCAAGTGTCTTTTCAAGGGCCTTCCATGAAAAGGATTAGGGTGGAGGGGTCCATCCGTTACGTTTACGTTCCGTTCTGTTTCTGAAACTTAAGGAGTGCCGATGATGCTGATTATGCCGAGTAGGATTTAGGAGTGTAAACATTGTCTTCGTCACGGTCCCACCCAATTAGGCAGAATTACTTCACACTCCCCACTTCCTGACTTCCTTTGTGGGGGCATCCATCCGCAGCAGCCATAGATCCCATCATCCCCATCATCTTTACCAGGCACCACACCTGGAATCTTTCTTTTCCAGCACGCCTTTCTCTGTCGCCTAAAGTACCACTCTCTTTGACACTTTGTGGATCCATGGATGAGGATGACATACAATCAAATGTAGCATGTGCATCATTCTTTAGAAATTCAAGTGTTATTCTACTTGTTCAGGCGTGGAATAGAAAAACTAAATATGTTGTCTTAGGTTTCGACTAAATTGTCCCGAGTTGACTTCAGCTCATTCTAACACCTGAAGTCCCCCATGCTTCATCATCGGACTGAGCCAGCATGCTTCCGAGCAGATAAACATCAATTGAACAAGAAGGGACAAGTGAAGCCTAAATTACTATACGGTTTCTGACAACAATGGACAGGACGCCTGCAGATGATGGAGTCAGAAGTCCGGGAGAGAACTAAATTATTGTTTGTGTGCAACTATTTTGACCTCACAGACGGGTTCTTCTGCCTTTTGTAAAGCACTGCAATACAATAGAGAATGCATTGTGAAAAGGAGGAAATGGAGGCAGAAGTAAATTGTGCCATTTGAACCACCTTCATCAGATGAGACTTTGTCTTTCATGAATTTCTGGCGCATTGGCTGAGCTTTGTTGAAGGGAACTACTGCGGGCATATTTCCCTTGAAAATGAATAAATTGAATAAATTCTTCCATTTGAGATGTATGTAATAATAAAGTTAATATTTCATTCTACTGGTCCAATTGTTTTGTCTGGCGTTGTGTGTGATCCAAAGTCTGAATTTTGTGTAAGTGTTGAGGATTGAGGCGTTGATTAGTCGTTGGATCCTTTAATCATAATCATCCCTCTACTTCCATTCCTCTCCCGGGGCTACTTTCCCCATCATACAGAATCATTGCGTCGTGTCTCTCTCTGTCTGTTCTGACTGAATCACGAAAAGTGTTGGGTTCAGGGAATTTGAGGAGTTGCTTTCATAATTTGAAGATGCCAATCAAAAAGGCGTTTCCCGTGGAAGGATTTCCAGAGGACTATAAATTGATGGAATTGAACACAGGTTTTGTCAAAAACGCCGAATTATACTGACAGCGTGCAAAAGTTTGCAGAAAAGAAAGCTGAAGGTGGTTAGGTCTTCATTTTCTTGAATTAACTAGCTTGCCTTTTGAAAACATGAAAATCAAAATATTAGAAAGCCTCACTCCAAATGAAGCATTTTGTGAAATAAAGTTCAATTTTAAGAATTCGAATCCTAACACGTTAGACCTTCGTTCTCATCTTTTCATAAGTTAACTTTTGTTTCTTAAATTAGAATTCCGTCTGTTGGAGATTGTAATTGGGCTGAACACAAAGAATGCGGGGAGGGATTAACACTTTTTATTATTACACCTAACCGCTTCTCCCACCCCAACACCTTAATGTAATTTGTGGGAAAAACTTGAGAGTGATTGTGTAATAATTGTAAATGGGTTTTGTTGTAAATGTAATCGGGAATACTCTTGTTCAGAGCCCATGTTTACCTATTAGTTAGATTTATTGATTCATATCCATTTTTCCAGGAGGATTTTACCCCCACTCCAAGTGCATAGTTAAGTTGAATTTCCCTTGTCTTCTTATCGCTTCGGATTCGTTTCTTTTAATGGAGTAATGGCGGAGATAATGGAGTGTCAATACCATCTGGGAATTTCTCCTGGATATTCCTCCAAAAATTACCAAACCCCTGCCCGTCGTCCCCGTCCAAGTCCCAGCTATACCAAATTTTGATTCGCCCGTTTTGATGGGTCTATTTGCGGAGGTTTCCCGTGAAGTGGGAATTTTAGTGCCTGGGAGCCCTAATCTCCTGTCATGTTCCTTTGCTGGAAGACAAACAGAGATGATCTGAAGGAAGGAAGGGTCCCAAGGGCCTCCCTCGTCCTAATGGCTCTCCATCCTCAGCATCTCCTCCTCAAGTAGAGATTTCATTTTCTTCCCGGACGCATCTTCTTCTCTGTTTGTATTCGGATCAGGTGTGGTTATGGGCTTTCATGTCCAAAATTTCCTTATCATCTCCTTCATACTGGTCTCTATAAGAAGGAAAAGGAAGAAGAGAGACATCAACCCTCTTCCGGGGAAACACATCCATTCCCGGGGGACGCCCCTGGGAAAGCGGCCAACCTCTTCTAGTCCTTAACCAAGCTGCGATCCTAGCTGACCCTACGGACACGTTCCACCGTCGCTGCGTCTTGCTGCGGCGTGGCGGTTAGGAATTTACATTTGAATCATCTTCCTAATTACGACCCTCATTATTGACGCACATGACTCAGGAGGACAAGTCCGTGGGATTCTTAAAACTTCCCTAGGTATCCAACTTCCAAGAAGTTTCCTCCATGGCCGGATGATGTTGATGAAGGGAATAGCAGTCGCTTGGGCTTGACATTGTTTATACAACGGCATGATGATAAAGGGCCAACCCTTCCCTTTCCATCATATCGTGTGACAAAGATGTTGTGACGAAAACTTCTTCCTACTTCAGGTTATGTATGTACAAGACGGAGGCGGATGCTGGGGAGCAAATCTTTGTTGCAAATCCAATGCCACCACCAACATAACTTTCCGTCAATTCTTTCGGGGTTGTAAAATTGACACTTAAAACTTTTGTATTCAGGGGTCGGAAAGCAACAGAGGCGAGGATGAAAGAAACTCATACCTCCTTGTTTCGTTCAATTAAAATTTTAACGCGTTTTCTTTGCCTGAAAAAATAAAACCCTAAAAAATGCTACCCGCAGCCGTTTTTCGGTTCTGACAGACAAAGCCGAGATGAATGTTTGTTAACTTCAGCAATTTTCTACACATAGAATTCGCTGATTTTGGGATGCTCGTGAGAACTGGATGCGAAGTGGCTTACGAGGAATTGTAGATGCGAGGAATCCCCTGGACCACTTTTGGGTGAAAGTAAATTCAAGAACCATTGTTTGGCAGTTCTTTATTCATAAATGACAAAGGACCCCTTGGAGTGGTATTAACAAACTAAATTCAAAGGATGGGCTTGGAGACAATCCATCATCTAGCTCCGAACCTCTGCTCCATCCACTTCCCACTTCTTTTAATAACAAGAGTCATTCCAGCCAGTAATTCCAGCCCATCTTAAAAAGTTTCAAAGGAGGTCCGCGTTGAGAATTTTTCGAGCTCATTCTGGAGGATGAGGTACGTGGGGTTGCCTTAGAACTCGGCTTCCCCTTTGATGAATTCAGAGAAGGTGTTCTTAATTATTATGCCGAGGATTAGACTTCATTAAGGTTCTTAATGGGTAGAAAATGGAAGAATCTCATTTGGGTGGGTACTTGCCATAAATCAGAAACCAATCAAACCCGCCCGCTCGTCGAAAGAAGGAAACCATGGGAAAAGGGTCAAGTCAAAAACGCAAGGGCCGAAAAGTCTTTTCCAGAAACAAACTTCGGCAAGAAGGCACTTTAGACCTCTGTTCCTCCTTCCTGGTGAAAGCGGCGAGGTTATGGAGGTGGTGGAGTTTTGACTTTTTTTGTATTGCCTGTAGGGGGTATAAATTAGACGTCCGACTGACAAGGGTGTATAAGGGAGTATAAAGTTTTCTCATTAAAGGGGTAAGACGTATGGTGTGGCCGTGTCATGGTGGGTCCAGGACGACGACGTCCCCACTCCTTGTCATTGGTTCTGTCAGTCTCTACTTCCTTCGTCGTCTGCCTTCCGCCCTCCTCATCCCTGTTCCCTGAGCTTGTAAAACTACGCCGAACCGAACTTTCTTTTTCTATAACTTTCTTTTGTAGTGAAAGAAGTGGGGAGGCTGTGAATATGTTGGAGATGATGAAGTGGATGGATGGGAAGTGGTCTAATTTCCTTTCCTTTCCCAAAACTTCTCTGACTGGAGGTGAATCTGTAATGAGGCATGACGAGGGAAGGAAAGAAGAAGAATTCGATTGAGAGCTTTTGATTCCACCACCACCCTCCTTCCAGCTACCCCAGCTAGCTACCTTCGCCATCCCTTGAACCGACTATGGTCGGTCCATGGGAAATGAGATGTGAAGGGAAAGTGAGAGATTTTCCGGTGTGAGTGAAAGCGAGTTTCCGATTTTATTCCGGAGGGAAGGAACTTAATCATTCGGATGAGACTCACGGGGAAGACCACAAAACTTAAAATACCTTTCATCCCCACCTTACCCTTCTCCATCAAAACATGGGATTTTGGAGAGAACTTTGCCTTCTTCCAAAGCGGAGAACTTCCATCGAAAACGAAGTGAGGAATGATTATGAGCTATGGATTTTTCCTGGATTTTAAAACTTTTGATTCCATTTCTTCCCTTGCTTTCTCCAACCTCAGCCCAGGCTCTCGATGTAGGAGAAAGTAGACGTCAATTGTATGAAATCAAACTTCAGGCAGACAGGCAGGCGAGTTCCAGACCATTTTGCTGCTCTTTTACCCAGAAGTTGCTGTTACGGTTATTTCCGTGATCCGCCCTCATTGATACACCAAAATTGATCAAACATCACCCAACGACTAGAGTAACTTTCACGATGGACTTAACAACCAGAAACCAGTGGAACCATAAACCCCCATGTAGGGCATTGTGGTCTTCCAACGCTCCATTAACTATGATGTGGTCGTAACAGTAGTGCCACTGGATCTCATTTCAATTCCACTCTATGCGTCCTGTTAAAAAACCAGGACTAGAATCTTGATTTTCGGTTTGTAAAGAAATTCTGGCGGAAACCAGGGAATTTGCTTGGAAGTTCCTTGGCGTCCGTCTGTTGTTCGTTTCCCCGTTGTTAGCCATCTTCGTTTCTCACGGTTGCGCCCAGAGCCCACAACGTTGAGCATTCTTTGGCATGTTAAAGGGAGTCGTCTAAGGGTGTGGCTTTTAAAGGTTGTATTTTCCCAGGGGCACTGAAATTTGGAAAGTCACACTTCCTTTATTCACTTCCATGGACAAGGTGGCAAAGAAGAGGAATTCTTTGGGCAAAGGAGATCTTTTTCGGTGGTGTCTCAAATCGGATCTCCTTCGCTTCGTTAGCCTCCAAATGCAAAGTATTTCGAGGTGAGTTCCTCCAGCAGGGACAGCCCCAATTGAAATCCCAATAGAACTTTCCCCGTGTTCGCCAGAATAAATATGAATCCACTTTCTCTTCCCATCAGGAAGGAGGCAGAGGAAACTTTCTTTTCGAGTTCGCCTGGGCGAGAGGGTCCTTTCTTTTGGCTGCTGGAGAAGAATAGACTCTGTCTGGTGGAAAAGGGAAATTCCAGCAGCAGCTAGCAGTAGTAGCTTATTTCGAGTTCCTCGTCCTAGTTCCAGTTCCTCCAGTTTATATGTTTCTTCTCCAATTCCATATTTAAGTTCTTTTCTCTGAGTCCATCCGAGTGGGGCTGACGGCGGAGGAGGAGGCAGTGGGGCGGATGTCTCACTTTCTCTAATGACTCCGCACCACCAGAACTTTCTCCTTTTGTGTACCAATGGGCACCAAAGTCCCCAGTCCCTCCGCTCCATGTCATTTCTCCAGGTTTTGAATATAAGAGAAGATCCTGCTGGATTTTTCTCCATTTCTATTTCCCTTACTTTCCATTTTGTGGGACTTCATGGAGAACTTTTTGACTTTGCTTTCCTCCATTCCTCGTTGACGGAGCTGAGAATGGCAGGGAATGAATTCGACAAGACATTTTCCTCTCCATACTTGTGATGGTGAAAGGAGTCTCCTGGGGCTCCTTCACTTCCAAATTGCCCCATAAATGTATTTGCCCAAACGGACTCCCTTTTGTTTTCACTCTCCTTGGTAAGAGATTTACTCAGTCGTCCGTCTCCAAAATCAATCACCAACACGACTCGAGTAGGAAACGATCCATTTTTTTCTTCAAGGGCTAAAGGACATGAACCCTGACTCTCTGGTTCCTGCCTCCCCTCCCACCTTTCCAGTACTCTAATCAATTAGTCCAAGAATCCGTGAGAGAAAGTGAAGAAATGTCCTCGTCGGAGGAAGCGGAAGATTCATTCATTCCAACAAAGAATCTCCTCCGCTAAAGTGTTTTCTGGGGCGGAATTTGAGAAATTGTGCTGGGGTAGAGTCATTTATCCTCGTCGGTTGATTGACTTTTCGGTTTCGTTTTACCTTTACCCCAACAGCGGAGCCTCTCGGCTGGATCGACTTTTGATCAAGATGAATGGACGCCGTGGTCCCACCAGTCCCCTTGCTCTCGTTCCTGTGACGGAGGAATCACTCAGCAGTTCCGGAGATGCAAATCACCAAACGGATGTCATGGAGTCTCTGTGCGCCGAAAGATGTGCAACATGCAGGTTAGGAAGCCCGAGAAAAGAAAATTCAAGGATTTACTCAAGCATCCATAAAATGGTCCTACCCTTTTTATGTCTTTTTATTTTCCAGCCCTGTCTGGACAAAAAGGAGGATCGGATTGAACAGTGCAAGGCGTTTAATGGGGTCAAATACCGTGGACTTCCAAGAACGTGGGAGCCCGTGGAGGATCCCCAGGACCCATGCGCCAATACGTGCAGGGCTGAGGGCACAATTATCCTTGCCAAACTGGCTGCGAGGGTAAAGGATGGGACGCGGTGCAAGTCTGGAGGACTCCATGTTTGTGTCAATGGGATTTGTGAGGTAGAAATCATAAGATTTTATTCAGATGCAAAATGCGCTGCGCGGCAGCGTCTTTTATGGAAACTGGGACTCTGATTCAAAACTATCTTTTTTTTTGCAAACGATTTCCCTGGTGATCATTAACCACCTGGATCCATCCTTTTGAATTTTGCATACTTTGCTTTTAGTATTTACAGTTTCCCGAACGGTTTAGGCTGGGCGAAATCTCTCTTGCAATTTTGTGGGGTATAAAATTAGCATAATTCTTTCTCTATCCGTCTCCCGAATGGGAGAAAGTGAGTTATTAAAGCGGGTAGATTCCCACCTGCTGAGAAAGAAGGGCCCTGAATTCCTTTTATCTGGATTTCTTTTCTGCTTGCTGGAAGTGGTTGCGGGGATTTGTCTAAAGTGAAAGTTCTTATCAGTTTCCATGGGCTGGATGCCAAGGAATGCTTTTTCTAAACGATTCATGTTTCCAACCCAGGGACTGGGACTCCTTCCTACCCTCTTACTTCCTAAAACAGCACTGATGGAGAGCCCATTCCTCGTCTGGGACTCTTTTGACAAGTAAACCACTTTATTCTCCTGTTTCTTCCAGGCGGTCGGCTGTGACCTCCGACTCGGCTCCCCCAAGAAAGTCGATGAGTGCGGTGTCTGTGGTGGGGATGCAAAAACGTGTACAACGGCTGTTTATCGTTGGGCTGTCCAGCCTAGGGGCTCCTGCTCGGCTTCCTGCGGAGGAGGTCAGAAAACTTTTCCAATTTCTTGCACTAATGAGCTTTGCCGAGAGGCAGGCAGGTGGAGGACCGCCTGGACGCTGCTGGTAGCCCTCCACCCACCCCCGCCATACTACCACCAAAACACGTCTTGTTTTACTAATTGTTTCTTTCTTGGACCAATAGGACAGCAAGGAGTCATCATCGTTTGCAGAAATACGAACACGGATGAGGAGGTCGACGCGTTCCTTTGCAATTCCGCACAGAAGCCTTACCGGGCCTGGGTTGCCTGCAACATTCAACCCTGTGAACCAACGTAAGACCAATGACTAGAAAGCTAGGATCGGAGACCGAAGGGAGAAAGTTTAATGTAGTCCAACTGTTTCGCAGTTGTTTAGCCTAAATGCTGGAGAAAGGAAGGAAGCGTAAGAGTAGTAAAATGAGGTTTTTATGGAGAGAAATGAAGTGGTAATTGAGAAGAAATGGGAGTGGGGTCTCTGGTGGTGGTCCATTGGGAGGGGGCTTAATTAGGCTGGTGGGAAGAGGGAATTAATTTTTGGTCTTTGATCACAACTGGGTTTAATGTTTCTAGTCATTAGACTTTCTCTTCTGGAAGGATTACTCCTAGCTCCTAGGCTCCTAATCTACTTTCTCTTCTCAACCAATTAAAATTGTATGCTTCATTCCACCTCACTTTCTCCTTCTACTTTCTACGTTTTTAGGTGGGAGCTGGGAAAGTGGAGCCTTTGCTCGGCCACATGCGGAGGAGGACTTAGGATACGCCGAGTCCACTGCGTACAAGAGAAAAATTCTTCCAAAATTCAAGTAAGAAAGCCACCACATCTCAATCAATCAAATATAAATTTTCTCCAGCAGGACTATTCGTGATGAATATATTGGAAACTGGCAATTAAAATCCCTGTGACCCACTTTTGCTCAATTCCTACCACTCCGCTGGAAGGAATTAAAAATCTTAAGAATTGATCTTGAGAACAGAAAGTTCTAATGGAACTTTTGGCAGTTTGGAAGTGGGACTCCGTGCGTGTTGAAGAGGGTTTTCCTGAAGTGAGTGTTTCTGGAGTGGCTTCCCCTCCTGAATTGACTTAAGTCTGAATAAAGCAAAGAAAATGGATTGTGCCCTTGAGAAAGGAGCAATCAAATTCCCCACACGTTCTAGAATTCTCACACCTAAACTTTCTCCAGATGCTCCCGCCTCACTCCAGCAATTGTTTGTTTTCATAATGAAGAGGCTCTTCTTTGTTCCTTCTCTACTCTAAGGTGGCTGAGAAGTTGTGTCAACAAACCCGCAAACCTCAGAACCAGGAACCGTGTAACTCTGACCTATGCCCACATTGGCACGTCGGCCCTTGGTCAGCGGTAAGGATAACAACAGATTTTCTAGGTTTCATTTCATTGTTTATTGTAATAATCTCCTCTGATATTTTCAGTGTTCAGCCACATGCGGGGAAGACGGATTCAGGACAAGAAACGTCGTCTGTCGGGATGCTCACAACCTCCCGTCGTCAACGTGTGACGATAGGCTTCTACCCCCTGAGAATAAACCCTGCGAAGAGATGCCACCGTGTCAAGCCCGACCCTTGTCAACGCAGCCTACAGAAGATGGGAGTCCGTCTAGCGTCTCAATCGGGACGTCTTCATTGACCCAGGGAGGAGTCACAACGGAGACATTCGTCGATCTTGACTATTTTGAAAGTTAGTCCTACTCGTCCATTCATCATGTCGATTCTTTTGCAGTTTCGATTGCGTCAGGACCTGAATGCTTTTCCATTTCCATTTTCAGCGGAGGAGTTGCCACGAGAACACACACTACCTCTGATTCAGCCCTATGGCGGCCTAGACAACGGTGTCATGTTCGATCGGAACGCGATCCCTTCTGAACCCACGTAAGTCCCCCCTTCTCCCCACCAATAAAGAATCTCCCACCCCCTTAACCGTTAAGGCTTAACTCTTTCTCTTTCTGCTTTCTCCCGTCTGCCTCGTTAATGCAGCAAAGTGAGAGTTAACTTTTCCTGCGGATGGGTTTATATGAGGTGAGGTAGGGGAAGAATGGAATAGAACGTAGAGCCCTCTGTCATTTCCTACCATAATCCAACATTCCTTGGATCTGTTTGGCCCAGTTGGAACAGTATTTTCCTATTTTCCCAAGGATTTAGACTGTCCTCCATAACGTTCTGTAATCTCGCCCATTTAGAAGACACGCAGTGAGCCAAGAGCCACCCCATCATACTCATGATGACAAATGAGTGGAACATCGGAAGTAGTTTATTAAATTACCTTTCCCCATCTTAGTCTTGTGTAGAAATTGAAATGGATGATGGTGAGGTCAGATCGTATCGCATAGTTCACCTAGCAGAATGTACTGTCGCCATAGACACGTAGCGTCCATATCGGGAGGCTTTATGTCGTTCATAACTCAGAGGTATTAGTCCTTTCTCTTTCCCTAGTTTTGTAGCAGAGCCCTGGGGTTCCTGTTCCCAAACCTGTGGCCAAGGAGTCAGGAAAAGACAAGTCACTTGCAAAATCTTCCTGGAATTTACCCGGACCGTGGCGAGTTTGCCGGACAAGGAATGCTATGGCCCAAAGCCTCCCATCAGCGAGTCATGCTTCTCTGTGCCCTGTCAGTCCAATCCGTACGGAAATGCGTAAATTAATATATTAAGTCGGAATAAACGTTTTTGCTCATGTTGAAATCAAATTCCAGGGATACAAATGGCGCTGGTGGGGAGAATTTGGCAGACTCACACCATGCAGCTCTTGCGGATTCCGATAATTCAAATACGTTCCGAAAAACCGTGGGATTTGGTCTTCCGCCAGGAATCTCCATTCAAGACATGAGTTTTTCCTGGAAAGTGGACGGATGTAAGGATTTTGAGCCAATTCTGAAAATAATTTAAATGAGATTAACCTCATTGCTTGGAAATTTCGCAGAGACTAAAACGCTTTCTTCCTTTTCAGACACACCTTGCTCAGCCTCGTGTCTCGGGGGTAAGTGAATGATGCATGTTTTTTTTTCAATCTCTGATGCATAGATAAAATTGATGTCGTTTTATTGCAGGAGTTCAGGAACGAAGGATCGTCTGTGTGAGGGACTACGATCAAAGGGCAGCAACGCCAGTACTATGTATGGATAAGCCGCGACCTGATATCCCAACTACGAGGACATGCAATGATCATCCCTGTCCTCCCCGGTACAATGTGACCGAATTCGGTCCATGCTCAAAGTCTTGTGGTGGCGGAATTATGACTAGAGAGGTAAGGGCCAAAAACCCCAGAGGGTAACAGGATCAATTACTCATTCACATCACCCCATTAAAATTATATGTGCAGGTTAGTTGTATTCATGAAGTGACTCGTGGAAATACTGTGACGGTTCCAAACACACAATGTCCCCATCCTTTTCCACGCATGGAGATGCTGGTAAGATTAACGATTTACGAATACTAACTACAAATTGTTCCATTTTTTAAACTATATTTTACCTATAATTTAACTACATTTTTAGTGCAATGCCATCAACTGCCCTCCATTCTGGGAAACAACCGAATGGGGGAAGGTAATCTACTAATTTGATTAAAACTTAAACTTGGATGTGTCTCATATTTGTCTAAATTTTAAGTGTTCCAAACCATGTGGGGGTGGCGAGCGTACTAGGTCACTTCGATGCAAGCAAGTGATCGCCTTGGGTCAAGTAGTTGAACGGAGTCCCTCAGAATCCCACTGCACACAACCCCCGCCTCCAGTTAGTCGACTATGTAACAAAAAACCTTGTGCAGGTTCAAAGGTTAGAGACGAGATTAACATGCAATGAGAAGAATTATAATGTTTTTATTAATTAAACATGGTGTGTTTTAGGGAGGAAAAGATTGGAAGTCAAAGATGACCTTGAAGGTGAAAGGTGAAGCCAAAGTATTCAATGGGGTTACGCTGAAGCTTCGCTGCCCAGCGAACAGCCAAGTGGATCCTACCAAAGTGGTTTGGATGAAAGACCACAGCTACGTCCAACTCCAAGGAAAGAAAGTGGAGATACTACCCAAGGGGATGGCGCTCAAAATTAAAAACACGACGTTTAGTGATAGTGGAATCTATACGTGTCTATGTTAGTCCCACCTTGACCAACAAAATTTCCAAGTCGTTCTAACAAATTTTTTTTTCTGGATTTCAGATCAGGATCGGCCGATCTCAAATATTAGTCTGATGATTCAACCCTTAAATCGTAAGTCCCACGCCATGTTGAAAATAAATACGTGTCACGAACTTCAGTTGCTGGAATTACAGGATCGCCGGAAATACCTCAACGAGAGGCATCAGGTGACCAAGGGTCCATTGGCCCCTTCGGACGTGACGCTGCCCACAGCACGCTCTATGCTGATCAACAGGTAAACCATCAATCCGTCAGCAGCAAATGAAATGAAAGCTCAATTGTGATTGTCTACTCTATGCTTTCTTTCTGTCTTTACTCTGCTGCTTCCACGCATTCTCTTTGCAATTGCTGCTGCTGTCGCTGCCAAATGAACAGCCTGGCGTGTCAATCGGTCCCACATTTGCTAGGGACTCTGCAAACATACTCAGGCCAAATACGAAGCTCTTCACTGAATCTTCTGCCACTTCCCCCAAATCCCCATTTTTCCACATTCTCAGTGGAATTATTTCGGTAAGGAATCCCCTTCGAGCCTTTAGTAAACCACATGCATTCATACATTCTTAGTTTCCTGAAACTGAATTCATTTAAAATTCAAAATCTAATTGACTCACTTTGGTTCCAGATGTTGCCCAAGTGGATTCCTCATTCTCTGAACATCATTCAGAACCGCCATCATTCCCAAATGAAGACGAAAGAATGCGCTGGCGATAATTCATTCCTAACAAATTTCCTGACAGAGGAGAGTAGTTGTGAGTACTATTACTGGGACACGAGTGAATGGAGCAACTGTTCCACTAGAAATTGCTTTACATGGAACACGGGTGAGAAATTTCCCAAGCTTTTGTGGCGATTAACGCAGTCCCTCATCCTCTTGACCTGTTTTTCTAAATTACAGCCACACGCACTCGACAAGTGAACTGTCGCTGGAGAGGGGAACAACAACGAGAAGTCTCGGACAGAGACTGCTTGGGCCTGGAAAAGCCAAAGTTATACGAGGAATGTTACAATATGGAGTGTAAGGGAGTCTGGGCTGCCACTCCCTGGACAGAGGTGATAAAAGTACTTTCCCTTGTAAAAACTACTAACTAAATGTCTACTTCCGTTTCTTTTCAGTGTAAGGCAGTCTGTGGGAGGACAGGAGTTAGAACGAGGGTTCTGCGCTGCATTTGGTTTGGCACTGCAGATACCCCTGCGGGAAATGCATGCGCAAATGTTCTTCCACGACCTGAGGTGACAAAATCTTGCAGAACCTCCAAATGCTCCAAGAATCTACCATCGGCAGGAGCCATGCGGATTTGCAAGGACAAAAACCCAAATTGTGCAGCAATTAGTGCCCTTGACCTCTGCCATCTTAAACAGTTTCTAGGCCTCTGCTGCGCTTCCTGTTCGGATTCCGAGAATTTGGGAGGTCATCGTTTTAGAGTGGCAGAGCCAGAAGAGAGCAACGAGGCATCCTAAATTCATGACAGGGGACTAAAATGGTACTGTGGGGGGGATTATCCTTTGGAAGGCCGCTGAAATCCTGAAAATGGGATCTCTTGGACAGAACTATCCAAGCATCTCCTTTCCCTTTTTGATGAAGTCTCAAAGGACCTCGTACCTAACCCACGGGTCAAAGTTATTACAGAGAAGAAAAAAATCTTGATAAACTTTAGAAATTCATTGCCAATCTCTTCCCTTCAACAAATCGTATCCGGGAATATCCCAACACTCACTTAAATACATTCCATGATACATGTTATTCACCTGTTATTATTAAGGTCGTTCCTCGCGTTATTACACGGGAACGTCAGATTTCATATTTAAACTTAACATTCTCTTTATGAAAAATGAATAAACCATCAATATTGAGTAATAACATCTAAATTCTGTACGACTAATTTGAGGATTTCATAGTGGAGGAGCTAGTGACTAGTGGGTGAGTATGTAGCGGCCCTTTAGTATCCGACGCATAATAATTCTCCTTCCTCCTGGTGTAGACATGCGTTTCTTCCAGCCATGCTTTCGAACTCTCTTCGTTTCATTGGCTCTTGGCCAGTAGTCACGCATGATGGTCCTGACAGACGTAAGCAACGGACCTCCAGTTGGAATATTTGAGAAAATTGGCCTTGGCTGGACACCAGAGGCTGTAGAGGTGATGGACGAGAACTTCATTGCAGGTATCCTTGCTGATGGAACAAAGTTTAGAATAGAGTAACCACGTCTGAAATAAATTAACAATTAGAAACGAGTCGACAGTGTTTTGAGAATTTTATCTGCAGAATCCGGAGTGAGTTTTTGTTTGTTTGTTGCGCATCAGCGAGGAATCCATGGATTCCAAATAATTTAAAAATTCTAAAGCGCACGTCACACTTACTGATTAAATGGAATTAATCGTTAATTCAATTGAATGATTAATTATTAATCATTCAACTCTTAATTAAGCAACTCTTCCTCCTACTGAAGTCCATTTTGTAGGCGCAACATTTTTTTTCTTTTTGATTGTAGCAGGTAAATTAATTCAACAACACTCAAAAATAACAACACTAATTTGTTACTCGATTTTTGTAGCAGTTTTTGTTGGGATTGTCCTGTCATGTGCGGATTACCATGGGCTGCTAATTGTGTGCATGCGAGGAAAGTTACAAGGTAAGTTTAAGATAAAAATATTAATCTGATTCGTAGAAGTCATTCAGGAATCATAAAAATTTTAGACTCTAGTTGATTGATGTGATTTCAATTTCAGGAGTGATTCCAGTTCCAGGAACTGGGACTTCCAAACCGGAAATGCCGAAGCGCCCACCACCGCCACGGAAACTGGCTACACGGTTTGTTGAGATGGCGAAAGCTCCCACCCGCTCAAAGCCTGACCACTTGGTCATTGAAATGGAGATGACCTCCTTGGATGTTTAGAATTATAGTTTTAGAATTAAAGTATTTAGGAAATCTTAATCAGGTTGCAATTGTTCAGTATTTAAGAAGTGAATTACATCTAATAATGTGTGATGTGCCCTTTAGAATTTTTAAATTATTTGAAATCCATGGATTCCTCGCTGAAAATTCGCGCAACAAACAAACAAAAACTCCCTTCTGATTCCGCAGATAAAAATTTTTCGTACTGTTCCCATTAATCTCCCTATGTCTGATAAAAGCAAAGACTTCCACCCCTCCACCCCTTCGCCTCCGGATAGACTGATTATTAAGACAAAATCAACAAAACGATTTGACCCCGAACTTTTTCCGGTTTTTACCCGTTGTCATATGATTTTAATTCGAAATTAGTT
>JAQIWD010000833.1:0-16528 GCA_034694825.1 Anurida granaria
CCGCCCGATGCGGGAAACCAATTTAAATTTTGGCGCCCCGTACCGTGGGTGCGCAAGAGAGAATACTTTCCTCTATATGACCCAGGAACTCATACTTGTCATTCCCAATATCGTCCCATGAGTTTTTGTGGGAACCGATTTCGGATTTTTCGGTTTTTCGGGGTGTTAGAGGTCAGGACTGACTTCCGGACCATCATAACTTTGCGTTTCATAAAAAGTTAGGACAAAACGTTTTTTCACCCCGAATTCGGATTTTTCGGGGTGTGACCCGGAAGGAAGTGACTGAGGTCAAGGTCCCCATGCTAATAGTTCATGTCTTCGATGACACGGACAACTTTTGTAGAGGTCATTTTTCACTTTGTCGGTCATAAAAATCGTTGACCCCAAGAGGTGACCCCCCGAAGGAGGTCACTTCCAGTCAAACCAAATACAACGTTAACACCTTTGTACAAGCTCCACATCGATATCTGCAAACAGATTTGAAATCGGTCCAGTAGTTCCTGAGTTATAAAGGCCAGACGGACACTGGTAAACCTAAAAAAATAAGACGGAGAACGCTCGGACATACATTCGGAGATGGGGGAATCATTGGGGCCCCTGCGCCATCACAGCTCCCACAATAATCAAAACAAAAGGGTTCAGGTTTCTTAATTTTCAGTTTGTTGTTAATAATTGGATTTTTTGTTAATTGGTTATGTAAGTCTTGGAATTACAATTTTTTAGGTTATGACATTCATTTTCTATTAATTACTGACTTAATTTTGAAGTACTAATCTGCTATGTTCCTACTCATTTTAATAATTGGTTCACCTTTGCTCAAGTATTAATTCGGAATTTTACTTTGGAAGTGCTGAAAATAAAGCCAAAAGGGAACGCTCGGACATACGGGAACGAAAGCATAGAGTAGCTGACCGCTACTCAATAAATTCCAGCCGGAGTAAAGTTGAAACAGAAATTTTGAACGAAATTAACAAGCATTACATTCTTTCATTCAATGAAATTCCTTCCAAAAAATTAAACGTTTTTGGTTAACATGAGTAAAGTGGAGGTTCGACATAAGTAAAGGCTAGATGACGGCTCCACAATTGCTATGAGTGATTTTCAAATTTTTTAAATAATGTTAATTAAATCAACAAAGGGATTCGCCGTATCTCATGTTATGTTGAGACAATTTCGAAACGGGGCGAGCAAAAGCAAATGACCAAAGGGTCAAGGACTGCCCATAACTTCCTCCAAAATGGATGTTCGCTACTTGCCAATATTGTTTGTCATCATCTCCCGCCTACCTGGTGGGTCGTCGCAGACAGGCCAACGCTGCAAAGGAAGTAATGAGTGCAGACAGAAAGATAATTACTATTGCGACATTAATAGTAGGAGATGTGGTTGTCTACCTCAACACACCGAATGGAATGGTAAGTGTCAAAAGAAGGCGCAAGTTGGATACGGTCAGTCATGTGGAGGCCTAGTCACGTGTAACCCCCCATTCGTATGTCCAACACAAGGTAAACATCTCATTTGGGTCATAATTAAAATAATCAGGCGAAGCTGCAAGCAATCCGAATTTACCATCTCGGATTTTTCTTTTGTCTCCAGGAGGAAAATGCGAATGCCCAGACCCTGCTCACGGTTTCGACGGCCAAATGTGTGTACCACGGAAGCCTCATGGAGCAACCTGCGGTTACGACGACTGTCTCCTTAACGTAGGCTTGAATTGCTTCAGTGGAACGTGTAGCTGTAGCGGTTCAAACATCTGGAGGGTGACCAAATGTGCTCCCCGGTCCGCCTTCGGTGGGCTTTGCTCCTCTGACCAAGAATGTCTACAACAAGAGAACCTCCAATGTACCCATGGCGTCTGCGTCTGCTCTGGGACTAACCTTGCCCCACAACCTAACGGAGGCTGTGGACCAAAAGCTCTATTGCTCCAGCGTTGCGACCCTTTGCCTCAGTGCGAAGATGCGCCGGGATTTAACCTCGAGTGCTTTGGTGTTTGCCTCTGTGCCACTGGCTTTGTTGAGGTCCCTGGATCCAAGTGTGATGTCCCGGCAAAATTGGGACAAAAGTGTCCCCTGCCCGTCTGCGACCCAAAAGGGTTCATGGACTGCACCAAGAACAACTGTACCTGCAAACCGGATAATTTTGAACAGCCAAACGGCGTTTGTGGACCTCCAGCGATCCATGGCGGGGTGAGTCGAGAATGTTTTAAACCAATTCCCGCTGTAACGGATGGGAACAGGAGGCCCAGCAGAGACTGGACTACATAAGACCAGACTCCAAAAGGAGTTCTGGCAAAGGTAGAGGAAGATAAAAGAGAGACAATGACAACTAGGCCCTGGTAGCTCAGCGGTAGAGCAACCTGCCCGGATAGCAGAGAGAGGTGTGTTCGAATCCCACCCAGGTCCACCTTTTTGTCATTGATCTCGAGCGTGCGAGCCGGTACACCGCCCTAACCTAACCCCATACGTTTTCTTTTTGTGTTGCAGGCCTGTAATCTCCCGATTTGCAGATACAATTCTAATTTGCAATGCGACCCCATCAGCAAGACGTGCATCTGTAATAAACCTGATCTAGTGCCCCTTGACGATGGTTCCTGCGGAGCTAAAGGCAAGTTGGGTGAAAGATGTGGTCGCCCCGTGTGTGAATCTGGACCAAACTGGAATCTCGAGTGCAGCTCCAGCAAAAAATGTGTCTGCATCGACAATCATTTCGAAGTTCCTGGGCAACGCTGTGCCCCTCCTGCAAAGTTGGGGGAAAAGTGCCCCAAGCTCCCGTGTGATCCAAAGGGCGCCATGGACTGCACCAACAACATTTGCGTCTGTAAACCAGGAAATGTTGAATACCCGTTGCGAATCTGTGGACTTCCGGCACTCCACAAACAAGTCAGCTAAGCTTTTTCTCCAAACATTTCCTGCTGGACTTTGGTGATTAATTTTGAATTGGGAATTCTAGCCATGTGATCCCCCAATCTGCAAGACCAACTCCAACTTGGTCTGTAGTTCGTTAACCAAAAAGTGTGAATGCAGTGATAGATGGATGGATGGAAACAAGAGTGGTGGCTGCGACGTCCGACTACTCAGTGTATGGAATAAATTCTGTGAATATGACTATGGTAAACTGCATTCCTTCGTTCATGCCTGTCTAGTCATGCGCTAATTGATTGATTAAATTACAGATTGTGTGCCTGGGTATTTCTTGGAATGTAAAGCCGGAAAATGCGACTGTCTGAAATATTATAATGTTCTGCATCCGGCCAAAGTTCTATGCGAACGCACTCCAAGTCGATATGAAGGGTTCTGCCAAGTGAACGCTCGTAAGAGTGGCTACCCCTTTTCCAACATTCCATTCTACTTTGACCTTTGACCTTCCCTTACCAGACTGTTTAGAGAACCACAAGCTAATCTGTGACCTTCAGACGAAAACTTGCGACTGCGCGGGCGGGCATGATCTTGACAAGCTTGGGGAGACGCCGTGCGTGTTTAAAAGGTTGGGTGGACGATCTTACGGAGAAAGCTGTGAGGAAACTAGACCAATCAGACGTGAGTACCGCCAACTATGGAATCATAGGGGTTTCCATTTTGTGTGAGCTTCTAATTCATAATTAAATTTGAATTCAGGCTGCGTTGTCGCTCACAATTTGGAATGCATCCAGGGCACCTGCGTTTGTATCCAAAATCACATCCCAGACAAGAGCACTGAAAAGGACCCGGCCATTGGAGTGATCACATGCAAGCTTGCAAGCGGAACGCAGGGGCGTGGGGACCCATGTGCCCCAAACAGCAACGATATCACTCAGAGTGGGTTGAACTTTGACCTTACTCTCCCTCGTTACTTATTAACGCTCTTCTGAATTCCAGAGTGTGATGACCTCCTAGATATCGGATGTGACCCCGTACACAAAGTCTGCGTATGCGTACCCGGGTTTATTCCGACTGTTGGTAAACCGCACCCATGTGACGGTGGGCAGCAGAAGTTTGACGCGGGTTGTGACCCACCTGAGATCATCATCCCTCCCAGAGGAATTGACCCTATCACTCGTCTGCCTTTACCCGGTCCAACAAGTCCCCCTCCACCAAAATTTGGTAAGAGGTCAATCACTCCACTGCCAAGGTCAATGCCCATAACTGACTTTTTCCCCCTTAGCCTGTGACCCTGCCCTCAACCTTACGTGCGTGAAAGGAAAGTGTCGATGTCAAGATGAGGGGTTTTCGAAGCGATACCGGCTGGATCCGAAATCCGGAAAGTGCCTGATCACACCCGGTTACGCCTGCAAGGCCGATAAGGATTGCTTCAGCAATAAGTGTGTGACAAAAGCAGAGGCTGGAATCTCGACTGGGGGTCATAGCCATGATGAGAAAATTTGCGACGGTCCGCGTAAGAGTGGCGCCATCTCGCGGGTCTCTGACTCTACCACTTTTCTACAAGTTCTCCTCATTGGTCAACTCGTCAACTTTCCCTGAGGTTATCATCGTAGTCTACACGCAACGCAACCTTCCTTTGGTGCTATCAGGTCTATGTTTGGAAATTAAATAATGCGGTGACGCAGCGTGTCAGCGGCGACAAAGTTCAGCTGAAAGGGTTTCTGAAAAAGGCACGCACCACTCCACCTATCCCATCCATGAACCCAGCTGGGCATCCTTGAAGGCTTGTTCATGTTGCAATAAGAATTTCAATTTATTTCAAAAAGGTCAATTGGTCAAGCAATCATAATTAAATTAACAACGGTACAACTCCTTTGCTCCAACCGCTCCATGTCTTGCGCTTCACTTGTCCAGATGATCAATTTCGAGCGATTCAGCGCTGCATTTCGTACCAGGAGGACACTAAAAGATGTGTATAAAAATCAATTCGTTTAATTGGATTACAAGGTGGGTTAAGTTTTTTTTAGGGGTTTACCTCAACGGACGTGCTATTGTTCTCATCCGACTCGAGGGATTCCTGGATTTTTCCGGGTCGCTGATGCCTTCCTCCAGCGGCTGCTGACGACGTGAGGGCAAATGTCGCCACAATCACTGCCAACACCAAAAGGAAGAATCGGAAGAACTGCATCTTGTCGCTTTCACTCTTGGATAACTTAGCGCTTATAGAAAATGGGAAGTGATCACAACTTGTTTGCTGGATCTAATAACTGATGGATTGTAGAGGCACCTCCACGGTTATATACACACTTCGACGGTCCACGGCGGAATGAAGTGAATCACCGCGTGGAAAGATTTGCGACAAGCGTTAAAATTAGCACGTACGTATTCAACTGGGTTCTTCCAGCAGCAGCGTGCGTAAAATCCTCGTGACGCGGCGTTAATTCCGTAGTTGGGATTGGCCAGCACACCCCCTCCAAAACTAAAGCAAGTAAACCTGTAAACACCTCCAATGAGTGCGACCTTTGACTATTCTTGGAAAATTACAATGGAAATCTTGAAAGTGATTAATCAATTTCCTGGATCTTGGCCCTCATTATGAATCATCATGATCTGGACTAATCTTGGAAAATTACAATGGAAATCTTGAAAGGGATTAATCAATTTCCAGGATCTTGGCCCTCATTATGAATCATCATGATTCATCAGATAAAACTGGAACGAAATGGCTGGAAGAGGACAGGTTCGCATGCATACAGTCCCACTTTAATTAACTCAAAATATCATGATTGGATTGTAGCACAAGGGGGATGTATAAATTGATTAATCACCACTTGCTTTTTGCTCCTCCTACTCACTGACACTAATGCTTACTACTTTTCAAAATTTAAAACTTAAGGGGGGTGGATTTCAATAAATTAAGTTCGCAGGTGTGGGGGAGGGGACCCTTTGGGTAGCGAGCAGGATGGGGGCATGAACTAAAGGGTAGCAGGGTACCTCCTCTCCATTTGTTAATCAAAATATAGTGGAATTTGGAATTGTTTGGCGGTTTTTAGAAGTTACAGCAGGAATTAGTCTTTTTAGCCGTCTTGTAGAACATTTTGGATTGGGCCGAAAGTCGTTCCGAATTGGCCACGAGGTCGTCTAGCTTCTCACCTCGTTCCAGAATTGCCTCGATAGTGTTGTGCTACAAACATTAATTGAGATGCATGAAATGAGCATGATGAGCATTATGGTTTAAGTCATGTCAGCGAACATGAATAACAACTGACTTACCATGATGATCTTAGTCTCGTCTAGTTCTGTTTGAATCTTAGTTAGAGGATCAGCTTCTCTGGGATTTTGATACCGAGTCAGGAATGCATCGAGGGCTGAAGGAGAATTTACAAGTTGACATGTTACAACATGACACAATCCAGAAGCATATTTCGTAAGATGCTCTGCATTTACCTTTATAATTTTTGAGGGTCTCAGCATTAACGGTCTTCCAATCAGTCTGAGCCGTAACATCATCGAGAATCTTTGTGAGTAAGGAATGAGCCACACGGTTCGGGTATTCCGTATCCGCTACTAGAACTGCCGATAGACCATCATTCCGGACATAGACATGGCAGAGGTATTCTACAAAACAACAACACAAGGATTACCCATCTAGTTAACCTTGAAAACATACCAGAATGACTACAATTCTGACACTTTACTTACCATTCTCCTTGACAGTACGACGAACCCCGACCGGTGTACGCTCTACGAGCATGTTTGAGGTAAAGACGAGGAATTCTTGGACAGAGCCCCGCTGGAAGAATCCCACCGACTGGAGGTCATAAGACCCTTTGAGGAGGACGCAAGTTCCATTAGCATCAGCACCAGCACCTTCGCTTCGACGGAGAACACTGATTGCATATAATTTGACCATGTCCACGAATCTTGGCCCAAGTTGACCTTAATCTCCAGCAACTGTGGTTCCTTTGGTCGAGGGAGTCACCTTACCACAAATTGCAGCTACGCAGGATGTAACGTAAGGACGTGTAGTTACTGGTCGTAAAAACAAAAGGAACAAATAAATTGATCAATTGATTGATGAGTAATTTCTATTTGGAAAAGTCAATTTGTAACAGGTGGTGAACTTGAGTCATTTGGAAGAGAAACAGACGGGGGAGGCGCATGCGCATGACCTCAACCCGCTAACCACGCCCTTAAAATCCCCAATTAATTCCTTATCCCATTTAGCCCTTAATTATGCATCAATTAACAATTTCCACCGTTAATGCAATGATTTACGCAATTTTCCGAGTTGGTTTTACCTTGATTGTAATTAAAATTTTGAGGGTAATTCGTGCCAAAAAGTAATAAAACCAAACAAACACGTAAAGAAAGTTTTCCCGCTTCATGTTCAAAATTGTTTTGTTTTCATAGTTTTTCTTCAAAAAACAGCTGAAGTTTCGTCAATTAAATCGTTAATTATAATGAACGATTAATTCCGTACATTCATTTATTCCCAAAACGGAGAGAAGATAGTTAATTAACCTTATCAGGATTCAGGAATCAACCAAAGAGAGGTTTGCTGGCTTTAAGCAAAGATAAAGAAAGATAAACAAGTTTCGTCTTGTTTTTTCTTAATTTCTCACTCACTACCGCTAACGCTATGAATTTTAATTTCAGATTGGGTATCATTTTATCTCCAGTAGTCTTCACCCGGCTACTTCCAGAAGATAAATCATGACCACCGCGATTTATCTGGAGCACTACCTCGAAAGTAAGTCTTTCTTTGTAGGCATTCTTTGTAGTTTTTGTGTGCAAGGATAAAGCAAGGAAGGGTGTAGTTGATACATTTTATGTAATCTTTACTGTAATTCCAGGCCTCGAGAGTTTGCCGGTGGAACTTCAACGGAACTTCAAACTGATGAGGGACCTGGACTCGAGAGCAGAGGGCGTGATGCAAGAGATTGATCGTTTAGGAGATGAGTTCCTTCGATCCGCTTCAACTGCTTCCACCGAAAAGAAACGGGAATTGCAGGCTAAGATTAGCGTAAGTCTTGTGTTGTGTTTATATAAAATTTATTTTGTTTTGAAAGTATGCATTTAGATCCATGACTTTGTTGTTTTTAGAAACTGTTCAACAAGGCCAAGGAATACGGAGACGACAAAGTCCAACTGGCAATCCAAACTTATGAATTAGTGGACAAGCACATTCGAAGACTGGATTCAGATTTGGCTCGATTCGAGAGTGAAATTAAGAATGGCACTGTAGCCGGCCCGAGTTCACCAACAGAGGAGACCCCGCCAACGGACAAAAACAAACGTAAGTGATCATTACTGGCACTCCTTACCCCCTCTTTATTAGTTAATCTTTATTACTATCGTCACTTTCTCCAGGAGGCCGAAAACGGGAGAAGGAAGCTTCCAAGAAATCCAAAATTGAAGCCGAGGAGAAAACTATCAAAGGCGGTTCTACCAGTCCTGCCAGGAAGAAGCATAAATCTGAGATCCAATTGGCTGCTGAGCAGGCAGCGTCTACATCGGCCACACAAGAAGCGAGTTTGGACATGCCAGTTGACCCCAATGAACCAACTTACTGTATTTGTCACCAAGTCTCTTACGGACAGGTAAAATCCATCCCGGATTTCACGCTAATATCCCTGGGTATATCTCCGTGCACGTAATGTGGAGTTAAAAATCAAGGGTCCTTGGCCTCTTGTAATAGGAATTCTCATCAGCAGGGGCCGAGGACCCTTAATTTTTATGGCGTGTACGGATATAAACCCAGGGATATACATGAACTGCACATGCTTGAACATGAATCATCTAAATTTTGGATTTGTTTACAGATGATTGCTTGTGACAACTCTGAGGTAAGTTAATTGCGCAGCTATGAAACTACAATACACTCCAAGATCGCTGAATTCTTACACTCCCTTTGTATTACTTTTCAGTGCACCATTGAGTGGTTCCACATTGGTTGCATGGGATTGCAATCAATACCTAAAGGAAAATGGTATTGCCCAAAATGCCAACCCCTTCGAAAGAAGTAAAATGATCCGGAAGTCTAAGCGAAACAGCGTTTAATGACGCTTCAAATCTCATCGACGGATTGTAAACTCATATAAATTTAGTTACGTTCCTTCATTCTGTGTTAAGGACGTTCTTAAGTTACCGCTTAATTCTCCACAACCTATAAATATAGGTTAGTTAAATAGGTTAATTATTTTTCCTACGCCACTTTCAACATTTCCAGGATACCTTCAAACTTTATCCAGAGTACCTCCATGGGTTCTCGGTTGTACAGTTTACGACAGTCTTGTAAGGGAATAAGAAAGGAGCAGCGCTGCGCTGCTATCTGACCCAATTAGACGTGTACAGGCAATAAATTTAATTGTAAATTAATAAAACTCTTAACCCTTTCTCTTGTTTGCCTTTCATTTCAGGTGGGTTTGCATGAGCACGGCGTCATACTTCTAACTCGAGCTTCCTGTTTTCACTCCCTGTCCTCCTGCCTACGTTCTCTACGGGGTGATGAAGATTTATCGATTTTCGGGGAGAAGATCCGAAATCGGTGAGATGCGACGGGAAGTAGGAAGCTCCCGGGTCTTTTCCACTTACAATCCCCGCATACCCGGGTTCCAATCTTTTTCCGTGTTTCCTACTTTCTCTTCCCTTATCAAGAGGAAGTGGATGCTTTCCCTCCCCACCGCAAGCCTTAAAATAGGAATTCAAGGGCACGCAGGGGATCTCCTTCTATCCTACGGCGTCGCCGGATGCAGACCGGAACCAAAATCCCGATTCGGGCCGACCCTCCTACCAGAGCTCCAGCTTCGAGATGATTCAGATTCCGGGTGACTCACCGAATTTTTCCATCTCCGAAACTACACGGTTCTGGTGCGGTTTTCCACATCGTCATACATTGATTGATACATAAAGTCCCGTCTGCTCCTCAATCCCACTCATTCAACGTTACAAGTTTTGCATTAGAATTCCATATGTGATTAACTACAAACTTTAGCATCATTTTAATCTAAATCAAGAAGTTTCAGCATCTTATCAACTCGAAATTGGTGAATGTGTAGTTGAGGGCAATGTTGAGCATTTGTAAATTCATTGAGAGGACTACAAATCCATTCATAAAAATTCTGATCAACCCCGTTGACCCCTTCGTTTCTGTCCAAAGTGAATTAAAACACTGGTGGTGTTCGGTTACAGTTTAACTGAAAAGGTCACGACACGACTTTATCTTGCGAGTGGAGCTTAAACGACTGTGAGTTACAGTGAAGGGAAGGGAAGTGATAAACTAAACTAACAGTTGTGCTTCTTGGATTCAAGTGGAACAGGAAGAGGTCAGAGCGGGTCATGTCCTTATTTCCATAGTTTTAGTGCGTGTGTGTGCCAGATTAGATTAACAGGCTTATGAGAGGCATAAGACGCGGAAGTGAAGGAACTTTAATAGTTTTTACTACTAATCTTCTAATGTTCAACAACAAAGAGGTTAAAGTTTACTAGTAAGTAAAACTTTTACGCTTCTTGCCCAAGTTGTTGACCCCGTGAGTATTTAACGACTTGAATGACAAAAAATAGTTCGTAGTGTTAATGAAAATTCATTAACAATCCGTAGACTTTTTTTGTAAATTGCGGATGTCTGTTTTAGAATTCAACAACTCATTTTCCAAAAATTTTATGGTTTTTACCGAATTTTTATGTAGATCCACTGGAAAAAGGAAGCAGAAGACGCAAAAAGGAGCAACAGAAGAGAAAAGGTTTAACGAAAAAGGTCAAAGCTCCTACAGCTTAATCTTCTCATCTACAGATTCAAGACATCGTTTTATGGGTAAGTTTTTCAAAACCAAATTAGAACAGAAGCAGATTTACAACAGTAGAATTTTAAATTAATATTCGATTGAGGTCACAAACCACTTGAATTGTGCGCAATCGCATTGACCTTAAATGCTTTCGATTCTTCTCGGTCAACAATAGTAAATGCGTCCCTTCTTTGTGAATTTGCGACGTAATTCGTCAAAGAAGGGACGAAACGTCAACGTATAGTAACAATGGCCAATAAATTGGCAAAATAAGTCTTGTGGTAACTTGTACCTTGCAAGTATGACAATTCTTCGCAGCATGACAAGTTAGTATGACAAGGAGTGGAAAAATACTGGAAGGTCATGTTGCTGATTTGCAATTTTTTGCGTCGTAGCTCGTAAACAAGATTTCCTTTTCACTTTGAGAAATTGCAATTGCAAATTGTAAGCCTGTCGATTACACTCCAAGAATAACTCAAACCCACACCATACCCAAAGGTACTAAATTATGCATCCAAATCAGGAGTTGATTGACATGACATGACGTTGTGGACATTGGAATTTGGAACTGAATGAGCTCCAAGGAGATACTAGAAGTATTAAGGTCTGGAAGCATTCAAGAAACACGACTCGATACCGTGTGCCTTCAAATTGCCATAAATCAATAGTAATCGTTATGAATCTAGTTCCATTTTCTACGGTGTAACTGCCGCCGTAATTACTAGTTTCGGTGGGCATAATTTAGGTATTTCTGGAAGCACGTGTACCCGTTTTGAATGGACATTTATGAGGTCATAGGGTGTTGGGGGGTATAAATAGCAAAGCTATAAATAGCACTTACCCCACCTCCAACTTCCTTCAGTTGCGGACATTCACTTGCTCGAGAAGGTTCTCCTTCCTCTTCCTTGAGTCTTGAGGTAGACAGCCAGGCACCAACAGGTCACTGACATTCCAGTTTTTTGTGTCTTCAGTACCTGCAGTTAGTTTTCAGACATTTTGTCTCAGTTTTCAACAATGGAAAATAAACGATTCAAGTTCAAATCCACGTTGTTGATGTTATTAACACTTTAAAGGATTTCGCACTTTGACCCCACGGTTTTTAAATTTGTTCGTCCATTCTGAGCACTTTTCGTTTCGTTGTTCCCTAAAAGTTCAACGATAACGAAGTATTCCGTCGCTGTCCCAAATCAACGCTGATTTTTGCAAGTTTCAACCTGTTTCAAACCGAAACGCTTCGACTTACTTTGGCCCCAAGTGCATTGACCCTTGACACCACTGAGATTATAACCGCACAGAAGGCTACCTACGCGGAACGCATCCCGTTTTCGACACGAGCTCCACGTCAATTGCCACAATTGACCCATCACAAGAAACAATTTACAGACGTTTTATGGGTAATTTAGTAAATCGACCAATTTTCTAAGTTTAGGCTGCGCTCGCGGACGTGGCGGAGACCTGTAGGGCGCGCAGGGCTTGGCGGCGGAGCGATTGCTACCATTTTTGATTCATTTTAATCCAATGTCTCTTTTCATTCCAGATTTGTGGAAAATACGTGAACAAGAAAAAGGATTACTATTTGGTGAAGAATCTGAAAATGCAGTTGGTTCAGTCAATTGGAACGGGCGCTGGGCTTGTGAATGGCCAAGCTGACTCATCGGCAGTCCGGAAAATGGCGGCCCTCCTCTGGTCACGAATCCTCGGCTCCAACTCTCCAGTTATCTAGCACCCCCCACTCCTTACCCCAATGACCACCACATCTCCAGCACTTCCATTCTTCATGATCACACGCAGAACATCCTCAACAATTCCAACAACAATGGGCTGAGCAACAACAATGTGAACAACAGCGCTGCTGGCCTGCCCTTTCAGGGTACCGCTCCTACTCTTGGCGTCGTTGGTGACAAAGGTCCGTCGAATAACCCTGATGACCTTTGGCCAGTCGACTCCTGCCTCCCATATCCAATCTGGGAGAGTCAGCCGACCCAAGTTGTGGAATTTCCAGATGTGATCAAATATGAAGAATTTGCTGGGTTTGTGGAGTTTGTGTCCCAACAGACCGTTGCTGGACACAAGTACAACAGTGTCGACAATTTCATGAGGTTAGTTTCATGTCGCGACTTGATTAGCATGAATTCATTCCTAAGACATATGATGGATTAGCATGACTTAATTCCTGGACTCATTTCCTTTTCCAGATTTTACCGTGCTTACAAGAAATCCAAAATAGATTCCCTGGACTCATTCTACCGACAATACAAACCACCAATTACTCCAGCACACTACACTTGTGTCGGATTAGCTTACGAGTTGATCCACCGGATTAATTCCTGTCTACCCCAGAAACATGAAGCCGTTAACAAGATTTACATCGTTTCCTGTGAGGAGGTGAGGTCAAAGCTCCCACATGATGTGACATGATTATGAAACGTCCGAATTTATTACAAGTTCCAAATTAATGTAATTCTGAAATCCTATCCAGGAAATTGAGACGGCTGAGACGTATGTCGGCCACGTCCCACCGTGCCAGAAAACCGTGGAAAAGGAACATGTTTTGGCTTGTCTCCGGATCCGCATTGGTGGTGATAGGAATGGATTCATGATCCTTGATCCTGGGTATCACATTTCCCGTGCTGTCACCGTCATGGATGATGGGCTCTACCCCCATACTGGTAAGTTGACGACACTTGCGATGAAACGGCTGGCAGCATTTGACCTTTGACCTTATTCTGCTTCTTTTTCCACAGGACTCTTTGTACAGGGTGAAACGGGACCGGCGCAGAAGGAGTACGAGTACACGATGGTGAATTCCAACTACATTTCCTGGTCTGTGTCAGAGTCCAAGAAGGGGCGACGTGAGGCTCACAAGAGTTTGATTTTCTCGGGGCGACATTTCAAGAGTGCCGTCGAGGTCGCTGAGCGTCGGAACTTGGTCTATGAATTCAAATCAATTCTACGACGGGATCCCAAAGGGCGTATCCTGGCTGGCCTTTACTTTTGCCTAACTCCGGTAAGTCATTTCTGGAAACTGGAAATCCTTTGCTGGAAATTATTGACAATGCTTTTTTTTTTCAAATCCAGACTGATCCAAAGGTGACGCTTTTCTACATGGAGGACCAGACGAAACGACAGACGCTGAAGTTGAATGCTGTCGAGAATTTCAAGGACATCCCAGAGATTGGAGAATGCGAGCATCAAATGCGTCTCAAGAAAGGGACGCTAATTCAAAAGTTGAATGAAATTGGACGACTTATGAGGGATGAGGGTTTTGTTAAGGAAACCCTTGACCTTAACAATAGGATCATGCAGATGTCTGCACTCAATTAGTTTCATTTCAATTACTCTGGACAGGGTTGTACAGTCTTAGCACCGTAATGGATTTTAGCACATACATTTTTCTTTCTGGGTTTCCTGTCCATTTAACATTTAAATTTTAGACACTGGGGCTTGTAAAAATTAATTTTAAGTTCCCTGTAAAATACTTTCAGCCCCACACAAATTTCGTTTCAACCTTTGACCTTTGTTTCCAGACATTCAGTTACTGTTTAATAAAATTTCAATTAAAATTTGGGTCCTCTTTGGCGTCTGCGCAGGTGCGTGTTGTGGTCTCGCGTAACTTGGTTACCGTCACTCAAAGCACAATTTCTGGATTCAAAGGGTGAATTTTTGGAAATCTTTTGACTCGATAAGATTTTCAGGTCACGAGTACAATGGAATTCGAAGGGCGACATATTCGAGTGGCCGTTGTAGGTGGAGGGTGCGTGGGGAAGGTAAGAAAAATTTAATTGAAAAAAGAATTAATCAAGCTGAGTTCAAAATTTTGAAGTTTTATGTTCGAGGTTGTAAATTTCAGAGCTGCATCGTGAAGCGATTTGTTGAGAATAGTTTTCAAGGGAATCCGTACAACCCGACGCTGGGCGTGGACTTTCTCTCACGACGTGTCACGGTCCGACCCCATGGGACAGCCACCCTCATCATCCTGGACATTGGTGGACTTGCCATCGAGTCCAAAATGCTTGGCATCTACTTTAATTCTGGAATTGATGTAACGTAAACTTACTGTAAAGTCTTAGTTTTTTAATCAATTACCGATAAGGATGACGCCATTCCAGGTACTCCTCCTAACCTACGACGTGACGAACATGTCATCCATGAATGACCTCCGGAAATGGATCCAAGTTATCCAGTCCCATCAAATTGACTTGTCCAAGTTGGCCGTGGCTCTCGTTGGCTCAAAAGCAGATTTGGAACATCTCCGGACTGTTCGTCTGGACAATCATACTCGATTCAAACAAGAATTTGACATTCCGCTCTCATTCATTGTTTCGGCAAAATCTGGAGAAAATGTAAGGAGAGGTCTGCCGAATTTTGCTAAAAATTTTACTCAAGCTTTTTAAAGGCTGAAGGGAACTGAATTGTTTTGGTTTCAGGTTCAAACTTGTTTCACGACCTCTGCACTCTTCCACGTGAACCCTGACGGAAGGAACCGAATTCGTGACCCTCACGGATTCAGCCTGGGTCAAAGTCTCCTCTTGCCGAAAGTACCATCGGCCGCGACGCAACCACCTGCGCATGTCCCTGCTGGACCAGTCCCAGTGTCATCTTCGGCCGTCAGGCGACAAACCTCGTCGTCGGCGTCAGCGGCAGCTCCTACACTTTCCCCCAACAATGACCTCAATTCTACAGTTTGCTCTGTCCAGTAACACTTAAATAATGTGAATCCATGCCCTGCGTACAATAAAAATGGAAACAAATTCTGAAGATTTCGACTTGGAACATATTAAATCTGAATGATTTATTATTGTCAAAAAAACTTAAAATTCGCGAAAGGAATTATTTTATGGTTTTCGTTGTCTAGCCTTGACGGTACATGGAAGGTCTCGATCCCTCAGGAGCCAAATATCCCTGTCATGCTTGTCCCCAACTTCCTCCACCTCCCCATCCAAATATAGCCCATCTTAAAATGCATTTTTTTAATAATACGTTGCAATTGTAAATAATTATAACTTAATGTCGGATGTATTCAACATACCAGAGTCAAATTCAAAATACCATTCCGTTCTAGCCTTTTTGTGAGCTGGAATCACTTTCCCATCCCAATTGTTACCCAGAATCGTATCTGTCCGTTCACTGGGTGCAATGGAAGTTAAGTAAACCCCACTCCCGTAAACGGCGTCATCCCTTCTCGAATCGTGTTGGGATCTCAGAATTGTCTTAGTTTAGGGAAGTAGCAGTTAGAACAAGTCCGCCATCTGGGGCCAGAAATTGACTTTAAATTCATAATTCTCAAAGCAGCTGTGAAGTTGTTTACATTTAGATTCTCACTTAGAATTAATCATTAATTATACTGTGAATTGATAATTGGTTATTTTGACGTTAAAATGTCATTCACCAATTGCGCTGTGTTTGGCTGTAACAACTCTGCCTTTAATACGTCAACCGTAGAGCCTAAAATTAAGTTCTATTCGTTTCCTGGAAGATGGTTTGAAACTGAACGGAAAAAAATCTGGGTGAACTTCTGTAAGCGAAAATGGTAAGATTTGATAGTATAAATATAAATCTTAACAATTTACAAGATCTCACCAAATTAATATTTCCTTTAATTATATCTGTAGTCCAGACGGGAGGAAATGGGTACCACCAAAAGCGGCTTTAATCTGCAGTAGGCATTTCATTGGCAACATGAGGTCTCAGGATCCACTCAGCCCAAACTTTAATCCTACTATCTTTGCTTTACCGAATATTCCATGTGACATGTCGCATGTCGTGTCATCCCGCCACGAACGGTAACCTGTGTTCGATATATTCGTTTTATTCAGTAAAACAAACTAAGATCCGAATAGGTTCTTTTCCTTCATTCCAGATACAGAACTAGGGAAAGACAAGCGA
>JAQIWD010000834.1:0-16522 GCA_034694825.1 Anurida granaria
TCCTTTGGGGCCTTGTCTCGAAGATTCACCTCGAGAGCGACCTTAATACCCTTCACCATCCGTTCCCAACTTCCGCCTCAGGTGGGGTTTGGGATGCCAGTTGATTGATCGCGATGCCAACTCATTACTGATCATTTCTTGGTCCAATTCCAAGAGCGATTGACGCAATTCCGTGTCTGCTCCTCTGAAGTTTGTTCCACAGTCCAAGTAGATGTCACGGGGGTTTCCACGTCGAGCGATGAACCGTCGTAAGACCATTATGTTAGGTTAGGTTAGGTTAAGTGCTCCCCACCTTTTCTGATATTTTCTTCCAATGGTCACCTCCATGGGTCCAAAGTAGTCCACCCCGGTCTGTGTGAAGGTTCGTTGGAAACACTCGAGTCTTGCTTTTGGAAGAGCAGCCATTTCTGGAGGGTCGGGTTTGGCACGATAATTCTTGAAGTGCTGGCTGACTCTCCAGGATTTCTTGACTGCCTCTTTGACTCCTAGGATGCAGTAACGTTATTTTAGCTCGTTCGTCACCCGATCCATTCCATTATTTGCAGCCTTCTCGTGATGGTGACGAATTAGGAGGAACACGTATAGGGATGTTTGGAGTCCAAAATGACCGGATTACCCTGGAGATTTCCAATTGGAACATCGGCCGGAACTCTCCCTTTCATCCGCAGGACTCCATTCGAATCCAGAACAACGGAGAACTTTTATGAAGCTTAGTTTCCCTGAGCATCTTGAGGGCCTTGTCTTTATTCGGATGTTGAAGGGCGTCAATGACCTCTGGGAACGACTTCTTCTGGGAAATCTGCTGCCACTTCACTTCTGCGTCTTCTAGCTCACTCACTTGGAGATATGGTTTGGGTGGATGTTTCTTCCAGAATTGGTATCGGTAGAAACGAACCACTTGTGCCGTTGTCCTGATCAGGCGGATCCACTTGGAGAACCGCTTGATGTCAATTGGAAACTTTACTTCTTGGATGTGGAGTATTTCCCCAACGAACTCCCTCTCGATTTCCAACACGTCCGCACCGATTTCCTCGGGTTTTAGTGGGACACTGTTGTCCACTAAAACTAATCCACTCTTCTTTTGGCTTCCTCAGGAACAAAGGTCCATTGAGCCAGCGACTGGATGGGGTGGTTTCTTGATGCTGGGTGGCTTCATCAGCAACATTCTCGTGGGTGGAAATCCAGCGCCAGTCTTTCACGTCGCTTTCTTCTTGGATTGCACCGACTCGGCACGCCACGACTTGCTCCAGTTTTCCAGTGTCCATGTTGAGCACTTGACAGTCTTGCTATCTGTCCAATAGAATTGGTCAGTGGGCTGGGTGCCGTGCCATTCGCTGATCGACTTCGCCAATCGAGCTACCATGACTGATGCCTGAAGCTCGTTTCGAGGAATCGTCATTGCTTTCAGGGAGTCACCCGTGTCTTCGCTGCCACAAATGCTGTCTCACCGGTTTCCAGGCAGAAGTAGGCTGCAAATGCGAGCTCACTGGCGTCACAGAAGACGTGAAGTTCCACCACTGCTGCCTGAGGTCAACGACGACTGGGGTGAAACCTTGGGTGATCCATTGTTGCATTCAACTGGAGACAATGGTCCAGACGGTGCGTTCTAGGTCCACTGCTGAACCGCATTCTGGGTGAATTTGTTGGAACTGGGGAAGGTGGTGCGAATGACACATTATGAACCGACTCCCTGATCGTGGACTCCATGGAGGAACCCTCACTCAGACTCAGATCAAAAAGCGGAAGCACCTCGAGGGACTTCCAATCCCTGCATATACCAACGTGGAACCCAAAATCCTGATCGGACATCCCCACGCTCCCCTCATTGCTACTACCAAAGTGGTCCTTGGAAATGGGAACGCTCAAGTCGCCGCAGAGACCGCTCTTAGCTGGACGCTTTTTGGAAAATTGGCAGTTCCCCGTGAGGCACGGGGTCTGCGAAGCGTCAACGGAATCTGCCGGATCGGCGCAGGTGATAGTGAAAGTTCCATGGAATCACTCCATCAGTTGGTAAAATCCCACTCCAGCACGGAAAAATTCGGGGTGAAGGTGACCACTCTTAACTCCCTACACGAAAGAAGAACAACGTTCAGAGAGGATCGCCAAGGAGACGCTCCGTCGTGTCGGCAACAACTACGAAGTTGGATTCCTTTGGGCAGAAGATGACGTCACTCTACCCCAAAGTCGAACCACCGCCGAGAATCGGCTCAAACACATTGAGAAAAAAATGGCCGGAAGAAAAGTGAAGTTCACATTATTTGGATAATTAAGTTCGAAGGACCATGTAATGTCGCTGAGTCGTGGCTTGGACTAGATGCAATTTGAAGTCCACTTCAGCTCCTATCTTGCTTTGTTTTTCTATCGATTGGGATCACCCGGTTTCGAAGGACCATGTAATGACGGCGAGCTAAGTGGCTTGGACTCGATCCAATTTGAAGTCCACTTCTGTCAGGCCGTATGTGACTCTTTAGGTACGCCGCATAAGTGCTCGCTGTTCTTCTCTCAGATGGGGTAGGCGGGGTTAAGTATGCGTGGTCGGATTTCATTACTCCCGTCACACTCGAGAAACAAAAATAAACAAAACCACGAACAGTTTCTACGGTTGTGGTTTGTGGGATCACTTGAGATTGTCCGTGGTTTCCACTCGGTTGGTACCGGTTTTTGCTAATGCACAAGTCCATCTGTCCGCACTTTGCGACGACTTCGTCACCACGCGGAAACTCCCTTTTTGGTGAACACTTTTGAGAAGAGTTGACTGACAATATGAGCAGAAGGGGGGATCGAATGACACTATCTACCTCGGTTAGTTAAGAAAGAGAACATAAGCTGAGCCTTTGCCCAACTACGATTTGAGTTGCGTCTTTAGTGCCTATTCAAGTGGACCCCTATGCATGGTAGTTCGTGTAGAGAAGTTCTTGGTAAGTGGACCCCTATGCATGGTAGTTCGTGTAGAGAAGTTCTTGGTGAGGGGGAGCCACCTAACAACCTGACGCACTCCATTCATAAATTCACCGTGGCTAATTTGGTAGTTGAATATTCGAGCAACCAATTATCCAAATCACCCCAAATTTTGACAGTAAATTGTCGTTAATATTCTAACATCATAGCCGAAAGGTCAAGCGGCTAATGTCAGTTTAAAAAAAGTCGGTATTTTAACATACAAAGTGCATGGGAATACCTCCTCTACGCTCAACTCACTCTTTGGATAGGCACAACTCAAATTTCAGTTGGGCTCTGGTTAAAACATAAACATAATTGTATGAGTAAGTACCAGGAAAATTTTAGTTATTGGAAATGGCCAAAGTTATTGATAGAACTCGTAGTTTGTTGAGTTGTTTCGCCAAATATAAAACTTGTTCGCGCAAATATTTTTCAATTATGTTTGGCCGTCATCAGTTCAGCATTTATTGTTTTTAAACTTTGAAACTCAAGAGCGGGAAATGCATCATCTCATCGGCAATTTTATTATGTTTTAAACAAGGCAAAACTGGATTTTGTAATATTATTTCAAATTATTTGAAACAGTCATTTTTATTATCATTTTGGTCTTGATTAGTAACAAAAAATGCATTTAACGTACAAGTTCATTGAGATTTGAAGAGGAATGAAAACAAAAAAAGTAAAAGAAGATAAACTTTTTAAGAAAAAAAAACTAGGGAAAGGATGAGACACAGAAAGTGTGTACTTTACTATAAATTTGGACTGAAAATTCTGGATATTATTTGTTTTTACAGTAGAGAATGTACAGTATTTAATTTGTATACGTGCCCGCTATCACCTTGTCAGAATGATGCTCATACGCTCCGTATCAGTCAGTGAGGTGTTTTCTGAAATTTGCCATTACCACGGGACCAAATTTATGTTTAGCTATAATATGGCGTCTTAAAAGTGTCTTCCGAAAATAGTCCATCAATGTTTCCCATGATTGCTCGTTGGCAAGAACCTGCAAGTAGTGAGTCCATTAACTATGGATTGGAAATGGAAAATTTAACTAATGTTATGTGCTCAGACGTAAAGTAGTAAGTGTTAAAATAGAAAAACATTATTTAACCATTAGTAAACTTACGCGTTTATGTACCATATCGAAATATAAATTTTTCGAACCCAAACGATCATACTCATTGTGTCTGATGACATAATCCAAAAGCTTTCGTTCGTCTAGAAAAGAAATTGATGATTGTCCAGAAGGTTCTCCAACACTTTATTAAAAATATTATACTTCCATATATATCCTTATATAAATTATTAATAAAAACATGATACTTTGAATTAGTTTACCTGTTTCGAGTCTGCTGTCGGAACATTGGAAAATATTTTGGCGGGCTAGGAATCGACCTGAGTATTCTATCTGGAATACTTTTATTGGGCAAAATGGGAGATGTATCAGGTGAACTTGTAACAGGAGCATTTCCAGGTGGATCACGAATAGGTGTAGATGCACGCTGAACACACCTAATTGAATACAAAGATTGATATACCGTGGTTGGATCCAAGGCACTTCTCCTTGGGACAGAAGGATTTTCCGATAGGCGTGGAATAGTTCCGAATGGACTAGTGTCCTCTCGTGACGGGATGATGGGAGAGATGGTGGGTCTGATAACAGATTCATGCATATCCTGATCAAATCGATTAGGAACAATCCTTCTCCGATTAGGCGGAGACGACCTAAAACTAAAATTTCATATTGTAAATAAAATAATGAATAAATGTGCATCTAAATGTGACCAACCTGGAAATGCTACTCCCACAATTACGAGGTGGCGAAAGTGGTCTTTCCGGTGAAGAAAGTAGTGAAAGTATTTTTGATTTCCTGATTTGTTGTTTTGACTGAAAATGAGATTTTTGGTAAACATCTCCATTGCTAGGCCTTAACAACTTCAACTTTTTCCAGTTATGCTCCTTGGAAAGAATTTGATTTCCATCATAGGGTTCAAAAATGGATTGCCCAATCCTAAATATGAGCAATATATGAAGTCAGGATTCAGAGGATAATACTAACTTTCATCATTTTGAGAGTAAATTACAGGTAGTCCTTGAGATCCACAATTTGTCTGCGGTCAAAAATATCATCGAAAAACTTTTCGTGAAAAGCATCCCGTTCCCTATTAGAGATTGTCTCTTCTTGTTGCCAGGCTCTAAATGCAACGGAGTTAAATTTGATATCCGGAGTGAAGCAAACAATTGGTATGTGCTCGGTATAATTATTTCCTGGTCGCCAGCTCACGATGCCGCCAAGGAACTGAAAAAAAAAAAAAAATTACATAATAAATTTCGGCTGAACACAAATAATCATAAATTAATTACCGATATTTTCATTGCCAAAGTTTGCAATGTAGCATCTGGTCTCATTAAATGTTTCCTGTTGTTAAACTGAACTTCATTAACTTTTTGCTCCAGCAGATTTACCAATACGAAGCTTGGAACATAATCAAAAGTCTTTGGGAAGAGGTCTTGCAGGGACAAGTCCATTTTTGGACCAACAAGTCCTGATACTAATTGCTCGTCTTGCTGGTGGGTAGTCGTTGCTAAATTCCAAAAACTGAAAAGAATAATTAATTGACAAAACAGTCGCTTAAACAAAATACTACTAGACCCTTAAACCCAAGCAGTTGACTAATGCATTTGCGTCCAGATTTCAAACATCACAGTTTTACGCTTTTTCTAAACCTATATAACCTAACTTAAGCAATCTGATGACAAAACTTTCAACTTTCGCAAAGTCCAAGTCAAGTGCTTGGGTTTTAGGGTTTAGAAGACAAAATAATGACTACATGTCGTGATTAATTAGGCAAGGTACATTATACGACCGATTAAGCAGACAGATATAACAACACAACAATTCCGTAGGGAAACCACAATATATTTAACCCAACTCCATTGAAATTCCGTTGATTTGTTACGTATAGAAAGAAAGCATCATAAACGCACTGTTTAAAGTGATGAGCATACCTTAATTTGAGGGAATAAATGGATTCTCAGTTTCCTGCGAGGATTGAACACTTTGTTTGGAATTACTAAACCGTACTTTCGACTGACTACACTACAGTACAGTGCATTCTCTCAAAATTCGCAGAAGAGCAGACTAATAACCACTGGGTGTCACTAAAATGCACACCCCACACCCCACACCCCTGAAATTTTAAATCGCAACCTAACCTGCTCGCTTCGCTCGCTGAAATTCAACAAACAACCTTAGAACAGTTCAATTTAGCGAGTAAGGAGTAACCACTTACTTACTACTTAGTAACTTAGTACTGTATTTGTTTGAATTATTTGGCGTTTAGCGGGCTGACGATTTATAAGGAAGGAGGATATTGGGCGGGTGCGAAAGGAGAGGGAGCTAGCTACTAAGTTTTTAGTGAAGGGAATTTACAAGGGAAGAAAGGAACGTATCTTCAGTACCGCGAGACCACGACTAAAAATAATATTAATTGTTTTAGAATTGTGGGGCGCAGTCTGCACGGATTTTTGAAACAGTTGTTCATAAAAAAGATACCCACAAATAGGATGCATCTCCCATGAAAATGAGACTTTTGCATGCGAGAAAAATGCTCTCGACGATCTCCGAAGGGTACTTAATAGGAATACGCTCCAACTTTGCTTCTGAATTAAAAAAACAAGTTTGATATTTTTAAATTGAAAATGTTGCACATCTACACTTGGCCTACTTTATAATTATAACTTCCACTAGAAATAAAAGTTGGAATTTTTAGCCTGGGCTTATGTGATTGGTCTGTCTGTCAGTCTGTCTGTCTGTCTGTCCGTCTGAGACACGCTAGCTGACTAACTACAAGTCGCAACGTGTCCAAAATTGGCACACATGTTCTTAGTGTGACAATGCGAAGGCTAAGTTCAAAGATTCGCCAGATCGGACCACCCTGTCCAGGTGTCCAGGTTAAATGTCCCTTGTATAAGGGTGCATTATCTAAAGTGCACTGTTAACAAAAAGGGAATTTTGATTTACTCAAAATTGCAATTTGCGAATTGTCACATGATGACATGAACCTGACATAGTGAAAAAACTGAGCTCCGTGCAGATGAAAAAATTCTCTTTTCGATGGATTTTTATTAACTCAAAACTATGCGCGTAGGAAAATTATTACTTGTCATGGCAACGTATGTGAATGATGCTAATATTTTGAAAAAAAGCAAAAAATTTTAAGTTTTCATGGAGTATTCAATGATATTAATGTTCATTTTAATCAATGACTTCATGGATGGCTCGGGCTATTTGGAGCTGCATTGGTAGGTTAGGTATAAAACCTACCAATGCAGCTCCGAAAAAGCCCGAGCCAGGTTGCTTTTTACCCGAGGTTTTGAAAAATGTTGTCGAAAATTCTTAGGTACTTTTTTGCTGTCATGCCGAATAAAAATGCGTTTGGTTTATGATAAGGAAAGAGCGCTTAGGGCTTAACTAAAGATAAGCAAGTTCGATTCTACTTACTATTCACATTACTTTCATTACGCAAGATAGATAAGGCCGAGAACGTCGAGCGCAAATCCCCATGCTGTTTTTGTAATGGGTTCTTGTGTGGAGGGACCTTCGCTCTACCCCCTAGTCTCGCCACGTTATTAGCCGGTCCCCTGCCCTGGCACCTACACTTTCTCTTTCTCTTTGTGCCACAAAATCAGAGTGACGTCTGATAAGGCCGAGATCGGCAAGGGAAAATCTCCATGCCATAAACGTTTGTTGGAGGGTAGAGCGGTCCTTTCAGGTACCTCCACACAAAAACCCATTACAAAAAAACAGCATGGGAATATTGCCTTTGCTGACCTTAGCCATAATAGTAAGGAAGGACGTAAGATAATGAAGGAGTGTCTACGCGTGTGTAGACAGAACTTGATTGGGCGGATGAGGATCAGCGAAAGTCAGAAGAAGACACTACAGCACCCTCTGGAATTTCAGTGTGATTCATAAGTCAGTTCGGTTAACTCCTCTCTCTTGTGTCTTTCTTGGAGCGAATAATTGGTAACAATTTATAGTTTTGTAGAGACATAAGTTCTCATCCGTGTGAAGTTTGATTAGTACAGTGTGAAAACCCAATAATTTGAAGTGTGCGTACTCTAGTGTTTTAAAAACACCTTGATCATCATCACAGCCATCAAGTATAAGGGTAATAAACTCAATTCAGTTCAAGGACGATATCTAAATCATTACATGGTACTTTGGTATTGTCAATAGGTATTGTCAATCCTAGTAATTCTGGACATTCCTCCTCTGGTGTTTTGTATATTGTAGAGTTAACGGAATGGGTACAAGAAAAGTTAAGAAGAGGAAACTGAATGAAGTGGATGAGTCGCCTATCCAGACCTCGTCAAAGTCAGCCAAGACGAGTCATAAGATGACGGTTTCAGGGGTATGAAGAATAATTTTGTATCCGCTATATACAGTCGTTCAACTTTCAAAAGAACAGGTAATCTTAATTGTTTTATATTTATCCCTTTCAGGTAAAGGAGCTGAAAAAGCGAATTAAGGCACACGCTGGAAAATCTGTGAAGGAGCTTGAAATCAAGGCAGTTGGACAAGGAAACAACACTGTGCAAAACTTTGCAATTGGGCTTTCTGAAATTCGTAAATTGCTCCCGAATTTGAAATCTCTCAGTTTGGACGCATCAGCCGAACGGGAGGAATGTGAGGCTGATGTCTTGCGAGAAATTTTCAAAACTTGGAACGGATCTAAATCCCTCGAGTCATTGAGCCTTCACATGGATTGGGTCCAATTTCAGGATCTAGACAGTGTTCTTACCGGTTTTTCGCCGTTTGATTGCATCAAGTTGAAGATGTCATTGGGAACTACAAAAAATATTCCCACTACAGGCTTAAAAAAAAACAAGTATTCCCTTGCAAGTCTTCCAGGTAAACTCTATACACGAGGGCAGGAAGAGTATAAAACCTAAAATCATGTAAGTCACGTGAGAGCATAGCAGGGTATAGACGCCTGGGTGTGCAATCGACGCCTCTTCTGTGAGAAGAGACGGGGATTCCTCGTTTTCATCGCTTCTTTCGCTTCCTACCCAAATTCAGTACAAAATCTAAAGAAACGTTATAATACAGAAGTGGTAGAACAATATTTGGAATCTGGTGTATACTATAACGCTTTTTAAAATTTTGCACAGAATTTGATTTGGAAGCGAAAAAACTAGAAATCGCCGTCTCTTGCCACGGAAGAGGCGTCGTCGATTCCACATCCAGGCGTCTATACCCTGCTATGTTCTCACGTGATTTACATGGTTTTAGGCTTTATAGTCTTCCTGTACCCGTGTCTATATACTTATAGGGGGGTTTCTCGCGCTTTGAGATTTGTAATTTAGGTCCGCCTTGGGTAGTACTTTTCAAATTTAGCGAAAACTGTGATTATCACAGACTAATAAAATTTGATTGACGCGAATAGCGTGAAGTATTTATCACAGTAACACCTGACATTTATCACCTAAGTCACATAAAAATCACACTGTGATGTGATTTGAAGTGGGAGCTGTGGAAATGTTATCTGTGATCAAATTGTCTTTCTTTAACTTGCAACTGTCTCGTAACAAGTGAGACATTGTGGAAAAAGAGAACGGGAAGATGTTCAAATTTGGCTCAATTATAATCGAGGTATCTCTCACAAATTCCCACATGAATTTTAGGTATAGCAAGGGTTAGGTTAGGTTATAGCCCCAACACCAGCTACACCACATAGCAAAGGCGGGAATTTGTGAGAGATACCTCGATTCTACTTGAGCTCAAATTTGCCGTGGATTGATTTCCTTGGCTCTTAAAGATTAAAATCGAATCAAAAAACTTTGATGCAAAGTTAACTTTCTTACGCTCGATTTTCTGCTCAGCATTATTTTATTTGATTGTTTGTTTGATATCGACTGAGTTGGGTAAGCGGAGCGAAGGAGAATGACAAAATGAAGGAAGCGCAGAAGTGAAATACAACAAGAGGTGATGGTGATGGTAGAAGGTTGAAGTAGAGACGAGAGCAAAACGTGGGATATTTCACATTTCATAACCCAAATCACATTAAATCACACTGTGATGTGATTAAATGGGGCTTGTGTGATGATGTGTTAATCACGGTACCAGCTAATAATGATCACATTTAATCACATTAAATCACATTAAATCGCACTGTAATGTGATTTAATGAAAAATATTGTGATTTGGACAACTCTGAGCTAAACACAAAAGGATGTCGCACTCCGAGTTAGGACTGGGAAGCCATGGAAACTGCAATGAAGTTGGCCATAAACTTACAGTTTACAATCCCAAAATTAAAATGAGCACCGCCTGAACACAGGGAAGACGTAAAAAATACTATACCATTATCGAAATGGCCAGCATACATGCGTAATTGTCTTTCGTCCGAATATTTTATTTTCATCTCTCTCACTGACTACTCTAGCTTTTTAAGGTTTTCCAGTTATTTCAGTAAGCGCCAAAAAATAATATTTTAGCTAATAAAACTGCTGGAGCATATCCTTCTCATTTTTTAGAGCCCTTATGTGAATTCCTAAGTCCACCCTAAAAAAACCTGTGCTATTTTGCTTGTGACAAAAACCAGAATTTTTGTCCTAACCAAAATTGTGACCTTGTAAGAACCACGGACGTGCAAAATGAGACTCCCAACCACCCGCCAATCCGAAAGTCAAAAGTTAAACAATAATTTAGCGCATAAGCCACGGACAGTTTGATGTCAATCCGAATTTTTTCGGAGTCAAATGAGTCTGGAAAAAAAATCGGATCCTGACGTCTGAAATTTTTGGGACTTATTCCAGATTTTCTGGGATCATTATTATAAAAAATCAAAAGATTTTTCATCCTAGCCTCTTTTAGTGGAATTAATGTGTACGAGAGAGTCCCGTATCTGAATGCAACTGCGTTAGGCGCAGTGTTTCCAACTTGACTCAGGGTTGCTTCGGACTATGGAAATTGTTTGGAGTTTTTGACGCTTTAGTTTAGGAATCGCTTCAAATTGTTGAAACGCAAATATTATTCAATGGTTCCTGAGCTGAATAATGATTGCGCTTTCTCTGTGCCATCACGGGAACATGGAGAAAAATAAATTTTTAACACAATTTGCTTAATAACTTTTGAACTCCTAATTTTTGTCTTTAGCGAAAGCTACATTTTACTTTCCAATTAGTTTTCTATCTATGCGCTTAACGAATTCCGCTGCGCTAGCTCCCCTAGGTATAACAAATTTGGTCTTCTTTGTAAGAAACATGACCGGATCCGAAAAAATTTGGACTGAGTCCAATTTGTCTGGGATGCACCTGGCGGACCAGCGGTCAAAGTCCTAATTATCTGAGACTCGAGTCTCAATTTTTTGGGGTCTAAAAATTTCAGACTCACAATGAAGACTTTTTAACTGAGTCCTAAGTTTTGGCATGTCACCTATGCAGGCATTTAGTTCATGCCGTTAAACTATATCCATGCATGAATTCGTCTGCATAATGGAAAAACCGATTTTAGCGGAATTTTCAAAGCTTTGAGTTCTGTCAAATTTGCATGAAGAAATGCTGAAATAAGAGTTTGATACCCAAGAGCAATTGTGATCTCCAATTCCACAAGTTGCTTAACGGGCGGGTCGCCGTAAACCAATTTTTTGCAATTTCTTTTAGCATTAACGACAACCTGTTTTAGTGATTGCTAAAATACTTGGTTGTTCCCAGCATTTCATTTTCCCGTATTTCTCAGCAGGGGCATTCTCTTAACTAATGCTAATATAATAATAAATGAGTTGAATCACAGCTCAAGCTCTGTGATTAACTGGACAAATTGTAATTCGGTATGATTTTCAATTGGCTTCGCCTTAAAAGCAAGCACCGTCTGTTATGAATTAGATGAGAAAAATGTACTACCCAAGCGGGGCATCTGTTGGCGAATGGTTGAGGGAGAAACCTTTTACCGAAACCCGAAACGTAACTTATAAATCTTGTCTAATTCACAGGTTTGAAGCGATTGAACATTGTCATGTGTGAAGTGAAGAGAATTGACCGTCCTGACTCCCCAAGTTTCAATAAGGATAAGTTTGAAGTGATTATTTTTGTTTTAAGCCGCTATCTCTTCAACACCATGAAGCAAATTCGAATCAACATTGAATACATTGGTGATGACAATTCAGACGACGATGAATGTGATGTGGATGACGACGAAGACAGTGATGAAGACGATGGTTGACTTTCTGCACCAAGGATGTTTGAACTATACAGTTCATAATCACTTTATAGAAAAGGAATATGTCTGAAGGAAGGAAATGTTTTGTGTTATAATTTCCTTAACTAACGACTAATAAGAGTAGTTTCGGACTTTAATTAGTCAACAACTTAACTTAATTTAGTTTTATTTTAGTTTGTGTTAAACTAGAACGGAAATGAGGGGGAAACGTTTTCTTCAGTGTTATAAAAATTGAAATGTTAATTATAAGTGAACCCCGTTTCACACATAACCCCAAAGCTCATCTTTAGTATTCCAGTTGGTGTCGGGGTAATTTATTATTCCGAACTTAAACATTAATGAGACGAAGTTAGACGGAGAGTTCGAGTCAAACCAAAATGTCCAGGGTTATTCGCTCGCGCACTACAGAAATAGGGAATGTGGTGATCAATCTATCCTATTTAGTGTAACCTTCCAGCCGATAACGTCAATGAAAATACTGCGCCGTGGAGGCGTCGAAATGTTTCGATTGCGTAAGATCACAAGTGCAATTTAGCTCCATTTGTAGTTCAAAACCATAGAGATTGCAAAACTGAAGAAAATGAGCTTACTGAAATTTTTTAATTACGCCCCAAAAACCGATTTCAACTTCGGTTTTCGTAAAAATCGGGGTAGATTATGACATACCCTCCACTGAACTATCCAAACATTAAATTATTCTATTTTTTTCAGTATCATTATTTGAATTAAGAAAAAAGTCTGTTTTTCGAAGTGTAAACTTCTCCCAGGTAAGTCGGGCGTATGTTGACGTCTGTAAGAACCCAAAGAAACCCAACCCCTATCTCACGACTTGTCCACGACCGGCCAAACCTCCCACCCCCTTGATGTCGACATCATAAAAGTATGAAACTGACCTCTTTTTGTTAACTCGTTGAAATACTCAAAGTTACACCCAAGTCATTTAGACACGGGAAAGATAAGCGTAGTTACGACTTCTGGTTCATGTCAAGGCGAACGTAATTTCTGCGGATAATCCCCAAACTTTATCCTAAGATGCTTCAACTATTCCCTGTGGCCACCACACCAAGTCTGTCATTTATTTGTTTTAAATTTCCAATGTATGTCCAAGTATGTCTCAACAAATATCCCATACGGAGTGAACTGCTGGAAGTGGGGCATCACACATGACGCATACTGCAAACATAATATGTTTTGGCTGTAACAAAATGGCATGAGGAACCTCTATTTTTAACGTACTAATTTTTAAAATTGAAAAATTAATTCTACGAATATTTTAGTAGACAGCTTCTGAAAGGAACTTGGGTGGTGGCTTTGGGGGAAGGGGCTCTGACAAAAACTTACAAGACACGTCATTGTTGTAAGTTTTAGGTCAATTTGCATGTCATCCGGAAATGTCCGATGCAGACTCCTTTTACCACAAGTAGCTTACTCGTATCGTTCGCTTAAACTTCTGATAACATTTCGTGAAGATATGGACTTCCGTTCAATAGCTATGGCTAAGGGCAAAAGGTTAAAAGTGTTGCATTTCTAGGCTATTTTTGCGCTGGGCTAAATTAAGACTTGTCGTAGCTTAATTTGTTCTTAGCCTTTTAATAAAACATAGTTAAGCTATGAATACTCGTCATAACGTAAAGATCAAAGGTCAACTTTAGAATGTAGGTTTTTTCTCTCTTTAATTTAGATTAGCTTTGTGCTTGGTGAATTAAGTTAACTCAACTTAACTTAAAAACAAGACCACGCGTAGACTTGACAACGACCTCAGGTGACCATGTTAGCCTTCGATATCCTGGGTGACCTGAGGTTACGGACATCGCGATGCGCAGTTGATGAGTCAATTGGAAATACGATAAACACCCCCAATTCGATCAATGACTAAAAGCAGTGCCAAGTTGAGATCAGGAAGGATTAGCACTGGTAAAAGCCAGCCTCCATGTACAACTTATTTACCCCAAAATTGCAGAAGTAAGAGTTTTCTGCCTCTGGTTTTCACATGTTTGCAATTTTTCAAACACATAAAATTACTGTTGTGTTGGACTGAAAATATTACAACTTCCTGTAGAATTGACGCAGTGTTGTTACAAGTGTCTGTTGTTACAGAAAAATAGCACCCCTGCTTCAGATTTGCCAAGTTTAATTTAATTTTGAACTTTTAAGACACAGAAAATAGGAAAACTTTGAGGTTGTTAAAATACTCAATGTTTGCGATGGAAATAAATTCAACATCCTGGGAACTGTACAGATTCCCTTGCCATTTTTATCGTAGATATGCGTATGCCACCTTTCTGGGGAGTTGTGATAATTCGCATTTTTTGATTATCAAGGTAGATTTGACTCAATATTAATACAGTTCCCATTTGTGGTCTTTGCGTTAACCTATGCTTTCAAATTTGGTTCTCGTCATCTTTTTTAGGTTAACCCAACCCAGGATAACTAAACAAACAAGAATCACTGAAAGTATACAACTGCGCGAGATTCTTCGCCTCACGCTCACCTCACCTCAAGCTCAACTCAGATGGCAGGAATAAGGTGGCAATCAGGAAGAACCGACAATTTTTAGAACTTCTGCTACTGAAACTGATGGCTGCTCGAGATGAAATTTATAATTTTGAGTATAAATAGAATGAAACACCCTCTGTAATATAAATCCCAGGGTAAGCAGTCCTGAAACTTGAGAATTTAATAATTGAAACTGCGGAAATCAAAGGCTACAAAATTGAACAGAATGGATACTTTGGATTGATAGCTCTAATATTCTCTTTGATTAAGCTATTAAATAACGTAGTTCGCAGTAAGTAAGCTAATTAATGAAGACTTTATTAACCTAACGTTAGCTTTTCCGTTTTTACATTAAGTAACCATTGTCTTACAGTGCTCCCACAGCAATGCTAATCTTGGAGTTAAACATTTTGCAGAATCCAGTTCAGACCATCTTCCCCGATTTGACGTTAAAGATGCGATGAGAAAGAATCTCAAATCCATTGGAATGGTTTCCCTCCCAAACCTCTGAGAGGAATTTGTAACTAATCGCAACGCACTCCGTTCCTGTTTCATACCCCAGTCGACCAATGAGTCTCACTTTGTTAATTCCAAGTGCTCTTGCTAACTCAACTGTTTTGTTCCAAACGCGGACTTCAAGAGGATCTTGACAATCCTTTTGGACGATGACGCTTTCCTCGCCTTCCTTTGTGATGATCAAAAGAGCTGTATTGCCGAAGTGGGGCATCCTTGCCCCTGGGTCAACTCCACCAGAAAGAAGACACACTGGTTTGTCTAGGTTCCACGATCCTCCCTGCGTGTCAAGCATCAGTATGTCCCTCACTATCTCCTTGGCTGCGGATGTAATTGCGGGTTTAGGGCAACTCGTCGAATTTCTCGACGAGTTGCGATTTTTCGATTATCGATTATTCGTCCACGTGTCAACTTTAGGTTAGGTTACCTAACCTAACCTAACCTAATCATCGGTGAGATGACCGTCGACGATAAGAGTCCTCGACGAGTTGTACATTCGACGAAAAAACTGCTCGACGAGTTGTCCGTCGACGAGTAGCCCGGATCCCGTAATTGCCAGCGCATCCTTCCCGGACCAGATTCTCTCCCTCTTCCACCGTCTGCGTGGTAGCTGCTCTTTCGTTTTTGAATAGCATATGTTTCCCATACCTGCAAAAAGAAAACACATTTTACGGAATAAATGTTTGGCTTGTTCGGAGTCAAAGCTCATTCCCCATGATCATTAACTTTCTTGGTTGTAAACCATGAACTGAAACAGTGAAATCAACTTACCAAATTGCATGTGGTCCAAAGTAAGGCCCATCCCCACCATAAGTCTCCCGGAACACCGCTTTGAATTTTTGAAACACGACAAATTGTTCACGTGGATCATCTGGATTAGTAAATTCTAGACGTGATGCCATCATGAAGACCGGACGAATGGGACGAATACGGAGTAAGGATGAACCGATTGAAGTTGATGTTAGAGTACGTATCCGTCAAGCAATTCAACTGGAAAACTGGACGTTTAAATATTCCTCAATTAGAAACCGACTTATCAAGGATGATGCGGAATAGTCCTCGTACCTGACTTCTTCTAGTCGTCCAAGGACTTTAGTCCTTGATGAAGCTTGAAAGAAAGATGTTTTCTTTTACTTTCAAACTAACTGCTAGAGCTTTTATTGGGGAATTCAATATTCAACGAATGCGCATTTTCTTTGACAACCGCACAGGGCACTACAACCAAACTACCTGTTGATGGCGGCGTAGTCCTAAGCTTCAAGGCTCAATGCATTGTAATTCCCACAATCTTGGTATCCCGTCCTTGAACTTTTAGGCGAGCCTTTCTTACCCTCTGCTCTTGTCCCA
>JAQIWD010000835.1:0-16521 GCA_034694825.1 Anurida granaria
AATTTCTACCAAATTTCTAGTGAATTTCAGACAATTTCTACCAAATTTCAGACAATTTCTACCAAATTTCAGACAATTTCTCCCAAATTTCTGACAATTCTACCAAATTTCTAGTGAATTTCAAACAATTTCTGGCAAATTTCTAGTGAATTTCAGACAATTTCGACCAAATTTCTGCAAATTTTGGCTCAATAAAAACCTGCGAATAAGTTTGCTAAAATGAAAATTTTAAAAAGAATGTCAGCTTTTAAAAAATGCGTTGGGGATTTGAGGCTTTCCGATAATATATTGATGAGAATTCATAAATTTGTTGAGTGGATCCGCTTGTAATAGGTCCACAAATTGGATTGCAGAAATAAAGTCAGTGACGCACGAACGTTTGGTATCCAACAACCTAACTCGTTCATGTCTTTGAATTTATCAATTTGGAACTGCACAACTTTGGTTCAGCTAAATAGAAAAGTCATTTTGTTGCCATCCAAACTTGCCAATTTTTTTTTGGTTGCAAAAGTTAAGAAATTCTGACAGTTATAATCTACTCTGGGGATTCCCTTTGCAGCTTCTATTTCCATTCGTAATTCAACGGAATTGTAACACGTGACGCTAATTTCATAGCCATTGCATAATAATTCTAACATCTTTAATACAGGGTATTTCGGAGCACATTTTCCTCGCAATTGGACATAATCTCTGCAAATTCTCCATTTTTGAGTCTCTTCAATAATGGAAGGAAGAGGAAAAGCATATTTGCACGCCTGATTCAGAAATCAGGAATAAATTTATTGTTGCTCTACTTCCAGTTCATTCGAATGGATTCGGATTTTGGTTTGTGGTGATAAAATGGGGATTGGGATCATTTTATCCTAATTTTACCACCAACAACGTACAGAAGAAGTTAGGAATGGGATAGGTAAGTTCCCCCGGCTTCTTTTGTTGCCATGAGTCCCACTTTTAATACCTTTGTCTTCAATATTCCCCGTGCCAAAACGGGACAAAATTGAAGTTATGGTGACCCAGACAGAATGCATCACAAAAGGAAACGGTAAATCCCTTTACCTTGCCCTCAATATTATGTAATTTCACCCCCCATCACTTCATTTCCCAAGTCAATTTAATTAATTGTTATGCGTTTGGAAGATGAGAACTTTATAACCCCAATCATTTTATTATTGTTACAACCATCCTTCCGCATCATCAATCCTTCCATTGTTTATGCAAAAGGGGGTCGATGACCGATCTGAATTTGAACTCTACTCCAAATTTATTCAAATGTTTAGATTTGACAGTGGGAAATTAATTGGAAGTATAAACAAATCAAATGTGGAACACCAAACAAACAAGAGATCGTTGACAGTTGAAATTAAGAAAAACAATTGGAAGGTCGTAAATTTAAATGATAATAGGCCCTTGTTGATTCCGATGAATCACTTTTTGACTTCGTGTCAGCAGTTTGTAAATTTTTTAAATTTGTCATGATGGTCATTCTCTTCTAGAAAACATACAAAAAAGGGGTGTCACCAAGTAGCGTAAGAATAGCCCCGCACGTTGGAATAAAACAAATATTTTCCTCAGACTCGGGATGACCTGGAATACTGACTGACCTTCTTTGTCCTCCCTTTGCCTGAGTAATAAAAATTTTTGAAAAGAATCCTTTAAAGTTAACAAAATGATGGGAAGAAACGAACGGGATATTATTATTCGCACAGTTTCATTCATACTTCTCACATTTAAAATCATACAATGTTGTCTAATTTAAGTTAGGTTAGGTTTAAAAGTTCCCATTAGAATTGGCAACGTTACATGAATTTAAGTGTGAGAAGTATTAATTTAAGTGGCTATTTCTATTTTTTCGAATCTGGGTTTAATTAGCACCCGAAACGAAGTGATGGACAGACATACAGAGCATAATCATAACCTCGAATAATATCACAATTGGCCTACATTCATTGATTCATTCCAAAAGGAATTGAAAACAGGGAGGTCGAAGTTTACTGTTTGTAATTATGGCGTACTAAGGATGTTTGGGATTAAATGGGATTAAACGACCATCCTGAAGTGTTTTGTAAGTAAGCATGAAAAATATTGTTGAAGGTTCGTTGGTGCCGGAGTTTCAATTAAAAAAATAAACGATGGTTTAGTGAACAATTAAATTGTCATCCCGTGATATTCCAAATGACATCAACAACCCTCTCGGAATTATATCCGGATGACGACAAAGCCAATGCCAAGAATTAAATTGATTATGTGGACAATTGAGGAAGATTTAGAGCAAGGATACGGAGAACTGCGTGCTCAAATGTTAAAACAAAGGATAATTTACAAACAATCATTTCCTGAATGGAGGAGGCCGCCGACAAAGGGTCAATGACCCGAGTTCAAAAAATATTGACATCATCCTCTCATTTTCACAAAATTAAAAATGGGAATCAGATCTTCCTCCTGAATCATCATCGTTCATCCTCATCTTTCCCAAAAACTACCTTAATTCAGACACTTTCAGTCGTAAATTGATCAGAAATTGAAGCTCTTTTATGTGAATCAAATGACAACTGAGGCTTTATTTACAATTTCTTGTCTCTACTCCGTAATTTTTCCCACTGATTAAAAACGTATTGTCTGGATCTAGGAAATTTCAATTGTTTTTTTTTGGCACAATATGGAACGCAAAGTCACTAAAACGCCATTTTTACTAAAAGCCTTACCAAATGAGTATGAGGTATAAAATGGAATAGTCAACCTCCACCTACTAATTCGGAAAAAATTAATTTATAAAACCGCAAGCTTAAATTACTGTCGTCACTCATTGTCATTCAAGGCTTGTAAGATTTTCTGCAACATTTATAGAGATGACTCAAACTTTCTAGCTCAACCCATATCACCTTCCCTAAAATTTTCATTGCAAACAAGTACAAACATCGCCATTTCTCATTTAGTCTTGAGCATCATCAGGGAAATTTTACAAATTATCCCAAAGTAAGCTTAATTTTACTCCGCACTGTTTGCATTTCCGTAATTTTGTTTTGATTTTGATTGCAAGAGCAAAAATGACGCTGAGTTTCCGAAACGTCTTCTTCCCATTGCTAATTTTCAGCACAATCTCCCAAGTCGTGTCGGACGGACAGCGGGATTACGGGGAGCCTTGCTCGTTTCGTTCCCAAGTTGCCAACCTCTTCCGGGAAAATGATTCGGCGCAAGGATGCATGAGCGACAAGGGGCTCGTCTGCATGTCCCACAAGTGCGTCTGTGACCCCACTTCCATTTATGTCGCCGCAACGTCCTCGTCCTCCTCGTCAGGGGGCTCAGACTCCTCCGGATCATCCGGCGGTATTCGTTCCACAATTGGAAACTTTCTCCTCAAGAAAGTCATGGGAGGATCCGGAAGCACAACTACGACGCCGCCACCTTCTTCCGTCTCCGATACCGCCGCATCGACGACGACCAGCGGAGGGAGATGTCGGGGGCGTTCTGGGAGTCCGTGCCTCCTGGCGACCGCTGCTTGCGTAGAAAATGCCGTGTGCCAAGGTTCACCCAAGATATGTCGGTGCCAAGGGATTTACAGTAGCAGTCCAACTGGGATGTGCAGCAAGAGGGCAACGGTCGCCAACGAAGTGCTCAAGAGGGTCACTGGAGGAAAGTGAAACTTTAAACCGTTTCACATTCGAAGCATTTCCAACAATTTTAAGTCCCGCCCTTGAAAATATTTTAAAAATTTTGCCACAATTGTTGGGAAAAACTAAACAAACGGTACTAAAATATTAAATTCTGTTTGGAATTCTTACAAGTCCTCTTTCCATCTTGTATATTCTTCACAAGTAGTTGATATTTTTTTTATATCGAATTCTGAGATCAAGTGGGGATCGAGAGATGCTGAAGAAGAATATTCTGAGGACAGGTGTGCTATTGTTATCGTAATTCATCCAGAAGCATCATTGTCCATACAAAGTACTTGTAGCTAAACCCACCTGCTTGCTCCCTTCTTCCTTGAGCGTTTAGGCATAAGGTTGGGTGGGTTAACCACTTATTTATTCCTCATCTTTACACCTTGGAAATCTTTACATCTTTCACAGACCCTCCTACTCATTTATTCTCATCTCGTAAAATTAAAATGTTTTTTTTTCTTCATCTACACATGGATGCATGGATGCGGCTTAGGATCTCCGCCTCCATGTCGCTTGTGTATGTGGAAGGAGAAAAAGGCCGATTCATTCGCATACTTGACGTCATACCTTCAACATCTTACACCAAATCCATTTAGGATCTGAAGCTATTAATGCACCTGTGAACATTCGGAACTCAAAATTTCTCGACGCTTTTCAAAATTTTAAACGGAAGTGCGGGTCGTCACCATGAGAGGCAAGAAAGATTTTTCTCGGATGGCGCTGACGACGACGCTCCTTGGACTTTTCTCCTTGACCATATCGGAAACTGAGTCTCGAGCCCATAGTCACAAGGTAATTGAAACTTTTCCGACACATTTGGAATTTGGCATCATTTGCCCAGGTGTCAGTTGACAACGGAAACTGCGCCGACGCCATTTTGAACGTGATTCTCGGCAGTGGTGCAAAACGACGCAGAAGGGAAACAAGTCGGGCCGTATAGTGGCAAAGTGTGAAAAAAATTAAATGAGGAAGAATTCCCTCTGGTCATTTTAATTTAGAAGCCTCTCCTTTAGATATGCTAATGAGATGAGATGGGGCAGATCATCTTCATCTTCACAATTCAGCAGAAGAGGTGAAGGGGTTCGGCGGTATAAAATCCAATGGGACGCTCCTTTTAAAGAGTCCTAGGCCCATGCGCAGGCGAAGAGATTTATGCGAATCTGCGTCATTATTTTCATTCTGATCGGACATGCAAATTTGTTTGAAACTCAAAACTGGAATTGGATTCTAAACATGCAATTCCAAAAGAAGCACAAAATGTTGAAAAAACTGTGCGCCCGGGTGAAATATTTTATTCGCCTTTTGTTTTAAATTTAAATTCAATTAAGGAAGGTACTGGAGAAAGTGATTGTGCTGGAGGTGACCCGTTATCCTTGAAATCCATTAAAATCTTGTCCATTGTCACCACCGACGCTTGGGTAAGTGTTTTCTGGAGTGAACAAAGTGAGGAAGCCCTGGAGACCTATCAGGACCCCAATAATTGGTAGTAGTACAACCAGCAAGACAGTCAACAAGTACCCGTTCGTGTAGTGGTCAATAAATGTGTCGGAATCAAAAATAGTTTTAGGTTCAGCGACACCGTCCCTTGTCGCTATACCCTCACTTGGGCCTACGCGTAGGGATTGGTTGACAGTTCCAAAGGATTTAGAGGTCGCGGTCACGCCTCCGGAGACAATTAGAAACGAACTGAAGAGGGATACTATTAAAACTAACGCACCGCTGGAACCGGTCAACATTTTAAGTTGAAAATCTTTCCACGCTCACAAGCTGTTTATGTCGTCAGGAGGTTTGAACTGAGTCGAAGTTGCCCAATTTCCCTCATATGTCGCCGTAATTTCTAAATTGCTAAATTATGGAAATAGTAATTGGGTTGCAAATTTGCCCTGTTATCTTAAAGACAAAGGGACCGAGAATTGGCATAATGTGCAATGCAAACACAAAGTCAAATGGGCTTTAAGCTTAATACGCATTTTGACCCCTTTCGGTATGAATGTCAAACCGACAGCTGGACGCGAGTGTTAATGGCTCGTAGACTGCAGCGGCGGAGGTTTAATTGTTGTTCTGAACCTTTCCAGGTCCATAATCTTGCCCTCTACCCAGAACGGCATTCCTGGTGTCAGTCGGAACGGATCCGACAAGAGATTTCTGCGCATAATCCCGAATGTAAACCACACACAATCGACAACGTCGTCTGCCTTGGAGCGTGCTTCAGCTATAGCGTTCCCAGGGCTCAGGACGATGCCGTGATCGCACCATACTGCGACGCATGTCGTCCAGTCAAATCTTCATGGACAACAGTAAGGACAGATGTCATACTAAGCCCGAATCTGAAGCATAAATTGAAATTTTTGACAAGGTGGCCCTGAACTGTAGTAAAGCAGATACGCAGGAGAGATACCAAGTAGTACGGAACGTGGAGCTAATTGCGAATTGTAGCTGCGTCGACTGCAGTGACACTTCACAGAGAAATGAGGAAGGGGAAGCCTCCGGAGATTCAAACGATTCAGGGGTAAGTTCTGTCGGGAATGTTTACGCTCGATTCACGAAACATTTCCAACCACGTCTTGACCTTGACCTTCCTTTGTCCCAAGGAGGAGCTCACATCCAAAGAAACAGAAGGACTCCTAGACACGACTGACCTGGAAGAGGATAGGGACCCTGATGAGGATGAGGTCATTGACCTCCAGAATCTACCCGCTGGGATTGACCTCCCAACCCTCCACAAGCTAAAAAGTGCCTCAGCAGAGCTGAAAGGAATCCCAAAAGCAGCAGAGGAACTCATGATAAAGGACAACAAAATCAGTCCGGACGACGATGATATCCGCCATGACACTCGACAGTAGTGACGAGTGAGGGACCCGAGGCGAGGGAATATCAAAGGACGTCAGTATCGAATCTCAGTAAATAAACGAAACATTTAACAATTTTGCCATTTAAAGGAGAGGCTACTAGTATTAAGTTTACCGATTACTTTAACGAAAAGCAGCAAAATTAAAGCTAACTAATACGGATCCATGTCCATTTTTTCTCGATTCGAGCAAATAAAGCCCTGCACCCGGTCAAAGTTTATCACGGTTAAAAAACAGGATTTATTCAATTAGTTATTGTGGAGTGTCGTATAAAAACTTAGGCGATGATCCCGATTGGAGGAAGCTCAGGAATAGGATCCCGCCAGAATTCAAACGTACTGTAGCCATCAGTTTCCCCTTGTGACTTGTGCTTGTAGACTGGGAAGATGTGTTCCACCAACTCAATTAGGTTCGTGTATCTGGAAAATTGATTAAAATGAGAATTAGAATTTGCAAAAAAATACTCAAACTGTTGCTGTAAGTGCTGAAGCGTATCAAAGTCCCACTCCAGAAATTTTGAATTGGACTTACGATGACTGGAATGTATTTGTGAGAGCATGTCTGAGCTCTCCGCGGTGGTTGATTGTGAAAATACGCGGAACAGCCATTTCAACTGCTCGATACGCCCAAACGTCATTGATTCGGTTCCCATAACCCGCATGAAATGGATTGGTTGGGAATAGGAACTGAATATCCTTCAGGCAAGCAATCTTAAACTCCTCGGGTCTCCGCTCAATCACTTCCCGATGGAAGGCAGACATGAGTGAGGTGGGATTCAGAAGCAGAGGTCCATCAGGAAGTGTTACGTCATCTTGCTTTATTGATTTGAGGTAATCACGTGTAGAAGACGCTTGTCCTAAAAAATGTACAAAAAAAAATGATGAAGTTCAACAAAAAAGGAGAGATGCTACCGAAATTCTCAGTCTGACTCACCAATGGAGCGAGAGGACAAGTATAACATTTTATATCCATTGCCCTGGATTTGTGTGAAAAGTTGAGCAACACCAGACTGGGCCCAGTCGTTTCCAATCATTGGCAGTACATGACCAAGGACATCTGACTTTGTGATTGTCCCATCAATATCTGATACCACAATCCGATCATCATATCTCCAGAGGTAAATGTGACATCGAGCACTCGTTGTTCCTTGGTATGCAGTCGTCACGCTGAAAACAGCTTCGTTTTGTCCATATTTCAAACCCAAAAGTCTCTGCAATAGTGAAATGTTTCAAAATTTTTCAAGTGTGCCACACATAGGCTATTTGAATGACACGTCAGAAGACACCGGGGACTTACGATTTGATCGCTGCTCATTCTCAGCGTTTTCTTGAACTTTTCATTTGGAATTGGAATGCTGACGTGTTGTGGTGACTGTGACAGCGAGCTTCCATTCCCTGACTCAACGTCCTCATCCTTGCGGAAGTATTCTTTCTGTTTCAAGAAAAACGGGAGCGTGAAATCAAACCGAAAAAATCCAATCCGGTGAAGAGCTATTTAATGAGGGATGGAAAGCAGAACTTACATTTACGTCTCTGACGACGTTAGGAAAGTAGAGAGCAAATTGGTCAGGGTCCATCTGCTCAGGGTCAATTTCATCCAAGTACATCCCATTGACATTATTATTATTCCCACCAATGTTGGTCTGTCGGGTGTTCCGCTTCGTAAAGGAAAACATTCGAGAGAGCATAGACTTGGTTTTTGATCCTGATCTGTTCCTTGACTCGTCGTCACTTGAGAGCGGATTCTCATCACTACCTAAGGACAGAATCAACAAAATTCTTTTAGACGCCATCGTATATCTTCGTAACCTCACAACGGATCTGAGCGTGAGTCCTAAATAAGGCGGAAAGAGAAAGTGCCAGAACCAGCCAACTTGTCATTCCCCCTTGCCAAATGTGAAACACGTTTCTGTCACATGCACGCAGTCAGGACTTCGACACGTTTCCGTCGTGGCTTTGTTACACCTACGCGCGATTTTGAATGAAAGTGTGCACAAATTGTTTGTGCCAATTTTTTTATGCATGGGAAGTGTCCACAACCCGCCGTGCTAATTTAGATTCTGATCTTTTCGCAATGTTTCGAGAACTTACTTGATTTCTGGGGAGATTGTGGTGGGGCGGTTGGCTGTGGACTTGTCTGCTGCTGGGTCACAGAGGTTGTTGGAGGACCAGCTGCTCCGACTCCAGGGGAAGGAAGTTCTCCCCATGTCCATTTCCCAACTTTATCATCGTCTTCCTCCTACAAAAACCCAGGAGAAAGTTGTTAGCATTATTGGTCCAAATGCTAATGGAATCCAAAAGTATTGCTGCCACATACTAAAAAAGCGAAAATCGTAAATCGTACCTTGACGAATTTGCTAATTTCATATTCGGAATCCGATTGGATGGGTGTGGAGGGACGAGAGTTTTGTGGCGTGCATGTTGCGTCCACTTCCGTATCAGAGTAAAAATCTCGATGGAAACTGCGGCTGTGAGGGAGGGTACTGGAACTGAAGTCTAAATCCAGACCGCTCAACGCCTCGCTAACTTTTGCGAGGTCCTCGTCCATGCTGAAGATGGCCTCCTCCCGAGGTTGTCTAACCGGAATGTCAGTCTGGCTGCTGCTTCCAGGAATATCGGATTTTGAGCCCTAGAAAGAAACAAAACGCTTTATGAAACAAGTCTTTCACGAAGTTAAGTCCAAATTAGGAAATGAATATTTTTTACGAGACCTTACCTGTGTTTTCTTTCGCTTCTTTCTTCTCTTTCGACCTTTCATATCATCCCCTTTGCTGGAACCATCGAAATTATCTGCAATGTTAATTATTTGCACTCCGTCCCCCGTTCGTGAAGTGTTTGGAGGATTCATCAGCTTGAGGTCGTCTCCCTCGTCCGTCCCCCGACGACCACGTAATCTCGCCAGTAGACTATCATTGTCTGAGTGGCCTGGAGACATCGGAAGTGGGGAGGTGGCCAAATTCTCGTCATGGAGCTCATCATCAATATTCATTTCTTCGACAAAGAATGCTTCCCCGGACTCTCCTAACTTCATCCGAATTGGCACTTGCAACCCATTCACTTCAATGTCAACCACCTTACGAAAGAAGAAACAAAAAATGTAAAATTAGATTCAATTGAGGGCAAATTAACCACAAGATGACTAAGGATGGCGCGTGCAACGAAATCACTTCGAAATCGGGGTCATTCCTTGTGACAAATATTAATTTCAAGTTCTGGTTTAAGAAATCCGGCTCAAATATTTGGTAGGGCAGGAAAAGTAATTGCTCCTTGGGAAATCCCATCCACGATAAATCGAATCAATTCAATAGAGGCGGATGCAGTTTGCATTTTATCCAGGAACCTTGACACCACACCACCTTGTGGGTTGATGGTTTTCATTATCATTCAGAACGATATGATAAGACATTACATTAAACATTACATACATTAAATTCTACACACAAATGCCCTTATCAAAAAATTGAGCTTTACACTACTAGTAGCCAGGGTCGCGCTATGGTTTTGACTTTTGATGACCTTACCTTCTCTCGAGCCCGTAGAACTCCCAATTTGCCAAATCTGACATGGAATGGTGAACATTTGAAGGAACCATCCTCTTGCTCCACAATGACGACATCAATAGCACCAGTTAGTGTCGCCCCATTGATTCCACTGTAGAACCCCTTGAGTCCCACCAAGAAGCGACTCAGCCCACCAACTCCCAAATAATTCATCCTGAATTCAGTCCTTTACAGTCCTCTAAGGTAACATCCGCACCAAAATGTCATGCACGTTCAGTCTTGCCTTCTTCTTCTCTTGTTCCCTCTCTCTCAGGCCTCGTGACTCACCACCTGCAACAATAGAAATGAAACAAGAATGAACCCGAGAACTTCAACAAGAGAGCAAGAAAAGATGTTCCGAGCAAATAGTACAGAAATAGACTGGGATATAAAGACTAATAACGGGATCAGTGGCGAGGGAATGAGTCATAAAACAACATTCCTACTTACAGAGATGCCTCAATTCAATGACTCCTTGTGCACTCTTTGATATTCACGAATAATCACAATAGTTATTGGAAAAGCACCAGTTCACGCACTGAACTAGTCACGAAATTTGTAAATTAGTTTCGAACGATTCTAAGGTTAGAACTCAACTGACACTGGAAAGCTCCATGACGTGAGGAATAATAGAAAAATTGAGCTAAGCTCTTGAGCTAGCCAGAACTCTCGAGAGCTGAATCTGACAGGACCACCACCACCAAACCCCCGCAATATAAAATCCCGTGATAGTGCGAGGCTCAGAGTATCAAGTGCAAAGACTATGCGCCTTCGTCCTTCCATAAAGTGGATTCGGAATAGGGCAAAAACAGGCTGCTCGCTGCTTTGTTAAAGGAGAATACACATAGCAAAAATGATCATGCGAGCATGAGGTGATTACTTGGAAAATGGGATCGGGTGATGCCTGTCCTTCTTAATGAGTATGATTCACACCTGGAATCTTTTGTAAATCGTTTTTGTCCCGGGATTTTTAACTATACTCCACCATTGGTAAAATTGGCAAAACAAAAAATGGAGAGTAAATGGAGGATGAAAAAATTTCAAATTTCCCAGTTTAGGGAAATTTTATTTGTTTGATATTATTCATAAAACTCAACCGCCCACTCGTAACTTTGGACGATTAAAAATCTAATCGGAGGATAAATTAAAACAAGGGAAAAGTAAATTCGGATTAGCGTGAAGTGATCAGACAACGTCACTTCTTATTTGCCATTTAAAATTGGCTGGCACGTGTAGTTTGCAAATGATAAAAACATAATGCCTGGACGCCAACTGGTCCTTCCTTACATACGCAAAAAATAGTTTTCCCATAATGGTAAATATTGTTCAGAATTCTCCAGAAAACCATAAGAAAGGTCCAAAGGTTGGGTGGAAAATGCAATTTAATGAAACAAAAGGCACAGTTGACACTTTGCCAATCTTACAAGCCTCATCTACCCCTTGACGCAAAAAGTTCCGCATCTGCAATCTTTGCTCGTGTCAATAATTAGTAAGGGCATAATCATTAGTTCAAGGATAGCGAAATAGCTTTATACGCATCTTTGGCATCAGTTGATGCATCTACCATTAACGTATACGAAATCCGACCATTACCATCACCAACAAGCTCCCAGAAGTACCTAGTACCCAGAAGGAATGCTATTGAATGCCTGCCGCGAATATTAATTTCATTCAGGAAATCAACTTGCTCTCCAAGTTTGAACTTAACCTAAGTCACTAAATCATTATTTCGCAGCATCACATTTGCGAAACAGGGATTCTCTCATGCAGTTTTTGATTGTTCCTGCATCAGCTCATTCATACTTACGTATCCTACGAAATAAAATGAAAATTTTGTAAACCCGACACGTGGGATTGGAGCTGGAAACAATAATATGCCTAAGCGCCTTAACTTGCTTCCGCCTGTCTACTCCACCACTTGCCTGACCTAAATCCAAGATAAAAATTTCGACTCTGTTTACACTTCCGGCTTTCCAGCCGAGCCTTAATCTTCTTAACGAATCCAAGTCATTCGAGAGTCTTCCCTTCCTGTCCTGTGGATCCCAAGCCACATTCTCATTTAATTAATCTTTCCTTACATGTATGTATGACCACTCCTTAATTTTTATTATCTCCGAAACAAGACAAACCTCCAAAATAAACTTCGTCAACAAGGTCCAGATCCTCCTCCAGCAGAACAAACAGTATTTGACCTCTGAACTATTTCAAGCCTCCAGACTACATTGAGATCAACAAGAGGGAAAGCGGATTGGTCCAGCCCATGTTCCAGGACCGCATCTTGCAATCGCATTGGTGGGTGTTTAAAGTCATCCCAAGGGTGTGGACGTGACAGCGACAATGTCCATGAATTGTCGATTATGCATACAGAAAATTTAGATGAATAGCTCAATTATAGGATGAAGATAGAAATGGACATTGTAAAGGAGAGAATGGAAAATTGCAGGGTGCGTCAGTAGCAGTGGCCTTCTGACCTTTCTCCGACTTTCACTTTCCCGAAACCCGGGCTGAATTGATTTGAGCAGCGGGGAGACGAATCAATAAGGAAGACTAAAATAGCATACCGAAGACACGCTCCGTTTTCTCCAAGGTCAACTGGAATAAATACCGCAAGTAGTAGTACCGCAGAAGGAAGGTAGAACTAGACAACTGATAAATTAATAAGCACTTGTAAAATTAACACGGTGGTTGAACTCGCAACTCTGCCTACGTCCTGATCTTAGACAACGAAAGTGGGAAATAAAGTAAACCACGAGAACTGGCAGTGTCGAGGCAGGTACAAGTTTTTGCAAGGAATTCCACAATGAGAACCACCTCATCTCATTAAGCTAAAGTGGACGCATCACCTCATCACTATCATCCAACCGAATCCCCAAATTTCAATTCTCATCATCACGCCATTATTTTTTTGAGAGATCCTAGAGAACCAGAACAAATGAATGACATTTCCCCATCTACCTTCATGCCCTGGTCCTGATCCTGGCCGGCTTGTTTGTTGTTTCTTGTAGCCTTTGCCATTTGGTTGGAAATGTGAAGAGGTCCTCTCCCTTAAGAGTTTGCGTAAACTTGTTGCGAAACTATCTGGGATCTGGGAAGGATCTTAGGTGGATTCTGAGTATGGCCTGATGCTCTGACGTAGCAGCGACACACAACACCACGGCACGTGTAGCACATTGCGAATCTCTAGACCTTATTGGGATAAAAATAATACGCAATTGTCAGTAGTACCAACTCCTCCAACCGCATATGTATAGCAATTGTTGTTGTGGATGCTAGTGAGTACACGCCTCCCCTCCAGAGCCAATGAAATTTGCGACGCAAAATGACACACATCCCATACAGATTATGGGATCTCCTACCACACTTGAGTAGATCCCGTGACGACTGATAATTTTTGAAGGAAGAGATGCTCCCTAACTTGATTGCTTGAGTAGGTTAATCCGAAACGTAGTAAGCAAAATTTAAGGACCTTCATACAACCTTCAGGAGGACCCACAAATGTAGAGCAGAAACTGTAAACTTGTTATTATTACACAACCACTTTGTTAATTTATTAGTTTCTAGAGGAATTGGGAAATTAATGATAAAAATTACTGCAAATGAGCGTCTGTGCCCTTCCCGGTTACAACAAAATTTTGGCTACGAAATGCATTTATCTTTCACTAAAAAAAAATCATAAATAGGTTTTCGAGCCTTCTAGAGAACGTTATCCAACTCTTGATCGATCACAAAGAATAATTTGAAGCATTGACACAGATTTTTTCAGACATTGAGATGGGCAATGTGGCGGCTGACTTTGGGCCGCCCCAATTGTTATTTTGAGACAACGAAGACAACTGGGGCACTACCAGAAACTATGAAAATGGAAAACAAACATTTCCTCTGAACCGTAAACCTTAAAACCTTTCCTATCCTGGGAATGAATGGAAAATTGAAACTATTGGGTGGGACATTGGCAAGAAAGTAGGAATTGGAATAATAGAACGAGGAAAATGGATTCCTTCAAATGTCATCTCTTACACTTCAATGGATGCTTTAGAGATATTCGGAAAAAAATGATTGATTCATGATGAGATGAAATGAATGAGGCAGAACGATTTTACAGAACAAAAGGGACTCACCGCGCTGGACGCTTATTGGTTTTTTGATTTCCAAATTTCTTTGAATTTAGTTAGTATTAAGTTTATAAAATTATTAAAATGGGGTCTAATTTCCAGAATCAATTTGCAAACATTTGTTGTCACTCGTGCTAATTGAAAGTGGGATGTGGTGGCTGGTGGGATTTCGCACTTTATGACCTGACTGTCGGAACAGAATCTGATCATCAGATCATGTCAGGTCAAATTCTGACAATCATGGAATTCTTGTCTCGGATCTCCAAGACTGGGTAAACTGGGTAAACAACCAATAATAATACTTTTTACAAATTAAATTTGACTTTTGGCTTCAAATCCGGAGGGGTCAGTCGGAGGTGGAGCATAGTTCGGAAGTCCGGGAGAAACGGAGCAACAATACACACTTGACCCCACTTGCCCCGAGAAGATTTTGAGATAACTCAAGTCAATTCAAATCACGACATTTTCGCGTTTCCAAACAACACTCATGCATGCACCCTCGTAAGGTGGAACTATTGTACAAATTCTAAGGTTCTTAAGCAAGCGTAAAAATGTTGCTTTCTTTGCCAGGAGATAAAGATTAAGATGAATGGGGATAAAAACAAAACATGTGTTGCGTGTAGACAAAGGGACAAGATGAGCTTAAGTTTTTAAATGCGCTAAATTGTTACTTACGTAATTTAATCCAATCCAGTAATCCCCATCTTCTTCTTCACTTCGCAAGGAGCACCTGGAGATGACCAAAGTTTCTCATCGTGAAATAGGGGTCGATTGATCTCCATCTCCTCGATTATTGACCCTACGACTAAATTGAACAAAGAAAAAAGAAAATTTACATAAACAAAAGGAAAATTGTATCCACTCGGTTTGGTTGTACAAAAACGCTCCCGATGTCCATATCTTACCTATCACATCGGGGCACCGTAATAAATTAAATATTGTGGCGTGATTCGCTGACTAGACGAAGATGCAGATTTTTAAAAAATTTTGAATTCAAGGAAACTCGCTTCTCTCCCTCACTTAAGAGACTGCCATCCCATATATTCTTTATAAGTGGATATCCCGTCCCAGTCCGATTTTCCCATATAGATATCGGGGCCTAGATTAATCCTTATCAGAAACTAACTCATAAATTTGCAATTAACTCAGTTGATTAATTCAGAGTTTTAAAAATCAACATCATAATTACACATTGTCCAGATTTTGTGACTACGAATTCCTGTTTAAGCGATTTCCCTGGTAGAAATGGAACATTCTCTGCGTGACATGGAGGCATTTCCCCTTTCCAATAAAATTAAGGGATTTAGATAAACCGCTGAAAATAAGGTTGAATGATGCTAAGTTTGAAACAATTTTAAGTTGATGCAAACAAATCAACGTTAGAATGAATGGAAACAACTTTAAAGCAAAATTTCACGTAGCTTTAATTCCTCGTCAACACGTAAAATTTTGATGCAAATTTATATATGTACCATACTGATAGTATTTCACCAAACTGACTTTAAACGCGCGCTGAAGACACCGATGACACACACACACACATCCCATAAACCCCTGGCCAAGCCAGAGGAGACCTCTGTCTGTCCGTGGTTAATAAATGCACATTTCTATATCTATTGCACAACGTCAACTGAACTTCGTTCAATTTTAAATTTTACGCATCAAAGTCTATTTTAAGCGGATAAACAAACAGCCTATGGCATTTGGAGATACAAAAAACTGAACAAACCGAATTTTAACTCTAAGTTTGCTATATATTTTTGAGCAGTATTTTTTAGTTATTCTCCATTTTAACCTTACGCCAATATATCTTGCTCAATTTTATTCGAGGCATCTCTCACAAATTGCAGCCTCAATTTTAGGTATATCAAGGGTTAGGTTAGGTTATAGCCCCAACACCAGCTATATCATATAGCAAAGGCGGGAATTTGTGAGAGATACCTCGAATCGAGTTGAGCATATATCTTAACGCCTGTTTGGGTTTACGCCATTTGTAAATTTACGACATTTTGCGTTTATGCCATTTCAGTTTTCGCCATTTCTTTTACGCCATTTTCTCCGGCAACCGTCACTATAGAACATAAATAAATTTGCAAGAAAATTTTTAAATGTCTATGAGAAATTTAACTTACGTGAAATTTCGCTTTAAAATTAATTCGAATCTTTCTAATGATCATTTGTATGAATATTAGCATCACGTTAAAATTGTCTTAAAACTAAGCATAGTACAACCTTATTTTAAACAATTTGTTAAAATCACTTCATTTTTTTACAATATAGAAATGTAGCTCAATTATAATCGAGGTATCTCTCACAAATTCCCACATGAATTTTAGGTATAGCAAGGGTTAGGTTAGGTTATA